>VYZQ01056133.1:0-13912 GCA_013400655.1 Mystacornis crossleyi
TTTTGGATGTAATGGGTTCTTTCTGTACAACAGATCTTAAAGTGACTTTATTTCCATGTTAACGCAGAAACTTTGCGGGATCCTTATTTTGATTCTGGCTTAAAATCCAATCTCCTGGTTTCTTGTGGTTTTCTGTTAATCTGTCCGTGCTCTGAGCTGTGTTTTGTTCTACGTTCTAGGCACAGCTCATAGCTCAGTCTATTGGTCAGGCTTTCAGTGTGGCTTACCAAGAGTTTCTAAGAGCCAATGGAATTAACCCAGAGGATCTCAGTCAGAAAGAATACAGTGACATCATCAACACCCAAGAGATGTACAATGATGATCTCATACACTTCTCCAATTCAGAAAACTGCAAAGAGGTAAACTAGTTTTGGATTTTCATTTCAGATTGATATCTTTTTTAGAGGAATGTAGTTCTCGGAAATATCTTCTGGCATTTATAAGGATGATGTTAAAATTTCAAGATGTGTCCTTCGTCCGTCCTGTGTACTAAAACCAGCTTTATGGGTTATTAGGATTTCTTGTTTTCATGTTCAGGGTCTCTCTGTTTCCACTGATCAGAACAGGAATAAAGTACATTTACATCTGACCTAGATAAGCTCTGTGCTATTCACGGTGCACAGTGTAAGGTGATTTTATGTTTCACCAAAGTACTGCTGCAGAAAGAGCTGACAGAGCAATAGATAACCTCAGCAGAAGCCAGCTGGCCATCAGCATTCCCTGTCCTTCTACATTTGAAAGAAAATAATCTTCACATTTGAAAGTGTAAATGTTAGCTGTGCCGTGGGTACTGACAGTTCAGGAGAAGGCATCATGTATGTTATATCAGGGCTCTTACATTAACATGCTAGGCACGAGTATATTCAATAATTACCAATATTAATAATAATAATGTTAATAACCATCAAGAGATCCTTGCCTGAAAAGAAGGACAGGCAAGCCCTGAGATCCAGGGACAACCTGAGCAGTAATGGCAGGAGTGGAGCTGAACAAAGCCTGTGTTGCAGGCACTGCCCGAGCCACAAAACGTTCGAGCCTCCTGCCCTGGCTGCCAGGTCCCACGGACAGAAGCTTCCTTAGCATTCCTTCCCTCGGCATCCAGTTCCACCACGGTCTACAGAGTGAACCCTGTGTTAGTGTTTTGCTTATTAGACCTGTTTGACCTTCACCAAACAAGTGGAGGATGCCCCTGAAAACAAACAGCTGTGTGTTACACAGTTAACCTCAAAACCGTGCTACTACCTCATGGCAAAGAACAGAATTCGCTTTGGGATTTGTAGATTTTATTCAGCAGCAACTGAGATACTCATGCTCAAAGTCAGATGAATCAAAGCCAATTAAAAAAAAAAAATGTTTTTCCTTTTTAATTGCAGCTCCAGCTAGAAAAACAGAAGGGAGAAATTCTTGGGGTAGTGATTGTGGAATCTGGATGGGGATCCATTCTACCCACCGTTATCCTGGCCAACATGATGAATGGAGGCCCTGCAGCCCGTTCAGGAAAACTAAGCATTGGAGACCAAATTATGTCCATTAATGGTACCAGTTTGGTTGGTCTGCCTCTTGCAACATGCCAAGGGATCATAAAGGTACCCCAAACTCACAACTTTATGCTGTAGATTTTAAGCCAACAGAGACGTAAACTTCTGACTAGTGATGCTGTAGGTTTCCAGCAGATACAATTTTTCATATCACTGCAAAAAACCCCAGTAATCTGTCGTTAACAAAAAGCAGAATTAGAGATTCAGGAGTGATAATGCACAGAAATTCAGGGCTGGAGCACATAACTGTAGCTTTATTACTGGGTTGTAACAAATGAGGCCGGGTCTGAAAAACTTGCCTAAATTAAGTTACTCAGCTAGCTTCAAAGTTTCAGCCTTCCTCACAGCCTCCAGAATAAAATATGAGGATTAAAATCTCCTATGCATTTTTGGGCTCCATGCAGATAAAATGGATGGAGGCTGGTAGACTGCAGGACAGATCAAGCGAGTAGATGAAGATTCTCTGCACGATGGAATCTCAGAATCTTTAGTCACAGAGACTGACTCTGATGTCTGTGCAGATTTACCAAGAGCAGCAGAAGCAGGAGGTTAATTCCCCAGATGCTGGAAAAGGGCAGGCAGTAGTCAGTTTTGGTTTTTATTGAAAGATCTGTTTAAATTTCTTTAATAATTAAAGGCAAAATTTTAATGTTTTGGTGAGCCAAATATCTTGGGGAATAAATAAGAGAAATGTATCTCTAAGTTAACAACAAATTTCTGTTAACCCTCGCTGTGCTTTCTCAGATCAGCTGCTTAACACTCTTGCAATTAGGAAATCACAGATGAGGGCACAGCAAGATGCATTTCAGAAATCTGACTTTTGGAATATCTTACAGGGACTCAAGAATCAGACACAAGTCAAACTGAACATTGTCAGCTGTCCTCCTGTTACTACTGTCCTCATAAAACGGCCAGACTTAAAATACCAGCTGGGCTTCAGTGTACAGAATGGAATTGTAAGTTTCTGTGTTCACTGATTGTTTTGGGGCTTTTCCCTTTACTTTTTGGGTTCTTTTTCTTTTTCAAAAAACATACGGAAGTACTGAAAGAATCTTGCACGACCTCACTTTTTCTGTTTATTAAAACCTTACAGTCTCTGAGTAATATAATGCAAATGGATGACACTGGGAGAAATTCTTGAGGGATTCTCCTACATAATACAGCAACAAGATTTAGAGCCCAGATTATTTGGTTCAGTAGCCTGATCAGCTAATTCACATAAAGCTGTCATTGGTGCCAGAGTTGCAAGGCAAAGTTACACTGAAAAAGCTTTTTACAATTTTAACACTTTAATCTTAGATCTGATTCTGTTTCTCTTTTTAAAATTTCATGACACACTCACTAAGACTTTTAACTTTTCTTCTGCTGTGCGTAATTTATGTGGATCACATGGGAGTAGGCAAGGGGATATAACTGTGAACTCCTCTTGTTAAAACTAAACTCTTATAAAACCTAAACCTCTCCGTACAAAGAAATGGTACAGCTTGTGGCCCAGGTGCCCTTCTGTGGGTGCTGCAGCTTCCCTGTAAGAACAGCAGCGAAGAGAAGAACAAACGTGGCAGGGAACACTCACCCCAGGCAGCTCAGGGTCCTCCTCCTGCAGTTCCTCCTTCCCAAGCCGTTCTCTGACACCTTCCCAGAGCAAACTGCCACACAGCGAGCTCAGGTAGCCACTGGCCACTTTCTGGGGGCTCACACTTCCATTAGAGACCGGCTGTAGTGCAGCACCGTCACCATTTCCTCTTCCTCCAGTCTAGGAAAAAAAATAATAATCCGGCTGCTCCCACAGCAAACCACCCCACAAAGGGCTGTGGGCTCTGTCCCCTTTTCTGTGAAATGCATCCATGGAAGTGCCCAGGTTTCTGTTGGCCCCCTTGGAAGAGCAGCAGGTGTAACTGTGTGGGATGGGGGTCGTGGGTCCTCCTGCCCCGCAGCGAACACACGGCTCGGGAGCGGCTCCTTGGCTCTCCCGGCCGCCTCGCGGTTACTCCTCGGGCCAGGTTTAAAATGTTCCTGCCCGAGCTCACACAGGGTGTAAAGGGCACCTCGGCACGCCCCGGTGCAGCTGGATGCCCTCCAAAGTGAGCCCTGGCCAGGAGCTGCTTTCGCCCGATCTCACAGAGGGTGCCCTGTTGCAGGCACTGATCTCTTTCCTAATTCCTCGCCTCTGGAAATCCGGAACGTTCCACTGGTGCTGCGAGCAAAAGAAGGGAATACATCTAAGGGCCTGTAAGCACCACTGGGGTGTGATTATCGAGTCTCAGGAGCCCGTTCACAGCTTTGGTGGGGCTGGGAGCAGGGCTGGGGGAAACAGTCAGGCCGCGGTGGATTAGGAGCATCACTTGGACAGGGAGCCTGTGTGACAATCTATTTTTGTCCCAGCTAATCAACTCCTGCACGATTGCAGCCTCAGTTCAGTCAATTCTGCAGGCTCTGGTTGACAGGGTGCTCCCTCCATCTACTGGCCATTCGTCACCACACTGGAGGATCCATCATTCCTTCCAGTTAAATGAGCAACGTTCAGACGACATCAAATATAGAGTTCACCAAATTCAGCATAAAAATCCTTTTCATATAGGGGGAAAAAAAGTGCCCTGCAATGCATTTCATTTATGAAAAGTCTGTTTGAATATGAAAGCCGGTGAACAAAAAGCAGAGATTAACATCTTTTGTTAGGCTGCTATGGAGACGAACCTCTGGGCCTGTAAAATCCTTTCCTCTGAAAAACTCTCTCAGCATTTGAAGACATGACTGCAAACTATGTCTCTCCAGTAGTTTGACACTGTACCCTTTAAAAGTAGTTTCGTAATTGCCAGCAATTGTTACAAATTACGATAGGCTCCAGAAATAATATTGTTATTCTTTGTTGGCTCAGCATTAGCACAGCAAAGAAACAAATGGCTTGTTAAGGCAGATATAATTAAATCTCCCTTTCTTGGTAGGCCATTACCTCATTATCCGAGCAGCTGGGACTTGTTTCTGTGCATCCTCTGGCAGCAGCTCTGCAGTGGTTCCTTCTCACCCTGCCTATCTCCTGTGTGCAGGATGTGCAGCCACGCTGGTGGGGAGCAGCCCATAAACAACCTCTGAGCTGGGGGTTGGCTGCACAGGGTGTCAGGTGGAAAAAAGGGATCTTGTGCACACACAGGTCACAAGTATGCGTGCTGTGATAGGGAGGTGATGCCATAATGCTTTTTGCNAGGTGAGCGTTAGGTGACCTACCAGTCACCATCTGAAAGTCACTGTGCTACAGTTCTTTTAAAAGGATGTTATTTAAATACTTTGTCCTTATTTGTCGCAGTTTTCTTTCCTAGATTATGAAAAAATCAGTTGTATTTTTACTGCTGATAAAGCATCACTTCTCAGTCTGGATCTCAAATGCTTTCTCTGAGAAGTCTGTCTAACCTGTCCCTAGCCTAGCACAAGCCATCTAAAAATACAGCAAAACCTTACAGAACATTTTATTCTTTCTTCCCTGCCTTTGTTTATTGTCATTTAAACTGGCAAAAAAATTTACAGGGTTTCAACAGTGTAATATAAAAGTTAGATGAGGAGAAATCTGGTTTTGTTAGGTTATGATTAAGGCATTTACACAGAACAAACAGTTTGGCACTATTTTATCCTTAATGCTTTGCCACTCGATGGACAGTTGCAATAGAACCGATTGTGAAGCTCCTGAATTTTCACATCGGATGTGCTGCAGCGTGTCTGAGACACTGCAAACCTGCCACAGCTGAGTGAACTGAACCAGGGTGGTTTACACCTTTTTTTTTTCTTTTTGTTTTTTCCCCCTTCACTTTACAGAGTCGATAGAATACAGACTCTTGCTTACAAAAAGTGGATCTGTCTTGCTTTATCTAATAATATTACAGCTGTTGCCACGTTCAACAAATACAACAAGTTAAAGAGTCCTGGCTGAATAAAATCGTATTTATTTAGAGGTACTGCTCAGCTTTAACTCGCCAGCCTCAACTCTGAGGGCTGCTTTGAGGCAGCCCTTGTAAATACAGGAGCCACGAAATGTGTGCTGTGAGTGCAGAATATTTATTTCTGTGTGAGCTCTGCCTCTGGCCTACCAAGGTCTGGGAGCTGGGCAGAGCCACTCATCCTCTGTCTGCTTCTGTTTCTACCTCCTTAAAACACTTAATGCTCACAAAACGAAGCTGCCTGCCTTCCCTGGAGAGAGAGTCCTGAATGAAAAGACCACTTTCTGTGGCTGGGGCTGTTAGAAGAAACTCACTGATGGTATTAAAAGCGCTAAAAGTGCTTTGAGAGCCAAACAGTGAAAGGTACTCTGGGTAGACATGCAAGCCATTATCTTTTCCTTTATGCTGGTGGGTGAGGGATCACATTCCATTAGCTCCAAAAGCTTTTACTTCAGCTGGCTGTACTGTCCCTTTATTTTCCTTTACACCAGGAAAAAATATATTTACAGGGCTTCTTTTGGTACACGCTGCTTTTTGTTCTTTCTGAATGCTGCTCCCCAGCAGCAAGGAGCTAAGTTATTCTGGCAGTGAGCTGAATTGAGAAGCTTTCTGTAAAAGAGAAGACCTGTGTAGTACAACTTTTCTTGTCAGCTGTATGATTAGAAGGCAGACTACCTGCAAAACAACGGATTGTACGCGACTGAAATTCAAGACAATTCTGGGAAGTGACAGTTCCTGTCTCCACTGAAGCCCATCAGAAATCCTTGAAGGACCACAGTAGGTAACACTCAGCCACTGCAGGGAGCATGGCAGAAGATAAACCTCACTGCAGGAGGAGTGTGTTGGTTTGGGGTTTTGTTTCTGAAGGCTGAGAAAGGCCTTTTATAAAGAATAACTATATATTCTCACTCCTTATATCAAACAGTCTGAACTTCAAGTGAGAAGGGATTTTTTTTTTTTTAAATAGCATTGTTATTTGTGGAGAGGAGTTTAAAGGCAGCCACACAGGAGAAGATTCCAGTCAGCCACAGACAATGTTCTACCTTCAGTGCATTCCAGACTGGCCACACACTGCGCTTCCAAATTAGATAACAAACTCACTGGGACACAAGCACATCTTGTCATATTTGTATTTAGCTCTGAGCAAATGACCAGATCGCAGCAAATAACGATTCTTGGCATATCATTCTGACCACAGAAACAGCCATTATCTGATGCTCCAGCTCTCATTTCTTTTCCTCCAAGAATAGGTGTTTCAGGTAAAAAAAAGGAAAATCCCAGCACTGCTAAACTCTACTTGGTTCCAGAGATTCGAGCTGTACATCGTCTGCCTTCTGTGATGCATGGGCTTAGTCTTCTGAAATAATTTACCAACAATTTCTAGCTAATGCCCAGCTCTCTACTCTGCCAGGGAGGATCCTGCTGCAGCACAGATACTGTTGCTAAGGAGGAAACATTCTTTTAAATCCCCCACACGGGACTGAGATTCCTCTTGCTGCCTGCACTCCGAGCACGTTGCAACCTCAGAATATTTTAGGTAGTGGTGTCTGCTGGGACTGTGCCTGCTGAATGTAGTTCTCCTTGCAGAATTATTACCCTGTTGTAGGGGTAGTAATATTCAAAACCTGTGCCTCGTTCTTTGCTGGAACCTCAGCTGCCAGTTAAAGAAGAGTGGCCTAACTTGGCTTCTTCATCCTGAGCCCCCTGAGCCAGCAGCACCGAAGAACGTGGAGGAGAGCCCTCACCCCGGAGAGCAGAGCCCACTTTCCTTCTGCAGGGGCACAGGAGGGAAACTGTTCCAGCAGTAAATAAAACTTCTCTCTTTCCCCATCTCCACCTCTATGGCTGCTGCCTCTATCACTGTGACAGATATTTTAATGCTCCCAGTTGGAGACAGAAAAGGAAAATTATAACAGGCAGAAATCTCAAAAAAACCCTCTAACAAACCACTAAACCAACATTTAAAAACTCATCGATTAATACTTTCAACAGGCACCTTCTTGAATCCTTACAGTGTCACCACTCATTTTGACACATAAAATCCCAGAAAAAAAACCCCTCTAACAAACCACTAAACCAACATTTAAAAACTCACTGATTAATACTTTCAACAGGCACCTTCTTGAATCCTTACAGTGTCACCAGTCATTTTTACATAAAATCCCAGTAAGTGCTACATTATACTTCTAAACTTCACTAAACTTGGGTTTTCTCTTGGCAGATCTGCAGCTTGATGCGAGGTGGAATAGCGGAGAGGGGAGGGGTCAGAGTGGGGCATCGGATAATCGAGATCAACGGGCAGAGCGTGGTGGCTACAGCTCATGAGAAGATAGTGCAAGCACTGTCCAATTCGGTGGGAGAGGTAAGGAAACCGAGTCTTTATCAAGGGAGTGAAATAGTTGACAAGTTGTAGGTTTCATTCGAAAAGAGTGGCACCGCAGCATTAAAACCACCACTTCAGTAAACTGAGTTTGGCACTAATAAGAAATAATTAACAGAAAATTTTTTTTAACAATTAATGATGCACATTCGCTGCATCTTCCCATTCATTTGCAAGAGTTCCTGGCGTAATTCTGTACCTTCAGTCTACTGTCTGAATTAAACCAAGTGATTAAAGGAAGAAATCACTCAGCCACGTTGGCTGTGAAAATGTCTCTTGGCTTATCACCACAGCATCTGCCATAGAAATGCATTACTATTCAAAGGTCTGAGAGATGCAAATTGATACACATTTTAATAATTTAATTTCCAACTTACCTCGGGAATAAGTTAAGACACCTCTCTCCAGTACTTCTAGAGAAATCAGCAATGAATAAGCAAGATCCTCTGGTTTTTCAAAATCCCTCCTGAATTTAATGGTAGCCTAATACAGAACCCTGGCCAGATCTCCCACTAGATCCTTTGAGAGAAATCAAAGACAGCTGGTTTCCTTCTGGAAAATGATACTTGACAAATTATAAACAGTGTGTGCACTTTGTCAGGAGCAAAGCTGTAGATTCTGTAACTTCTCACGTAACATAGGAATACAGCACGAAGAGAAGATTCTTTACAGCACGTAAATGTTCTTTACAGCACGTAAATGTTCTTTACAGCATGTAAATGTTCTTTACAGCACGTAAATGTTCTTTAGAGCATGTAAATGTTCTTTACAGCACGAAGAGAAGATACCAAGGCAGCTGGTGAGGGTCTGTGTTGTCAGTAAAGTTTCCCTTCCTTCCTCCTGTGTTGTCCAGCAGGTCCTTAGGGCTGGAGGAACAGTTCTGGTGGAACCCTGACTACCTGAGCCTGGGACCCTGTTGGTCTGTAAAATCTCTCTGGCACCAGGGACTGGGGGCCCAGTCCTCCTTGAGGAAGGAATTTAAGTAGAGCAGCCACGAGAGAAACTGTTCCACCAAACCCTTTATTGGCGTTTAAATATCAAGTGATAAAATCCAGGTTTTGTGTTCAGAGGATGATACTGTAATTAGGTGAAAATACATATGAAGTGACATTCCCACAGGGAAGGAAGAGAGAATACAAATCTAAGGTCAGTTAACGGCAGAACAGAATGAATTTGCAGAGATTTGTGCTACTTCCTATTTAACATCTGTGAATTTTACTGTAATTGGAGTAGAGTGTTAAATAGCAAGTGTTTAGGTGGCTCTTAAAACTGCATGATGTCACATGATGTAATTGTCATTAATAAATAATTAAAAACCAAAACCAAACAAAATACCCAACCCACGCAAAAAAAAAAAAAAAAAAAAAAAAAAAAAAAAAAAAAAAAAACAGCAAACCAACATCTTAAAACCAGAGAACTTTGATCTAAAAACTCCAGGAACAGATCTGTGGAAGCCAGGACAAAAGAATGCACTTGGACCACAGGGAGAGACAGATGGGGCCTTATGGATTATTTTAAACCAGTACCAGCTCCATTAATTTCTGTGTAATCACTTGACAGATTCACATGAAGACTATGCCAGCTGCCATGTTCAGGCTTCTAACAGGCCAAGAGACCCCCCTGTACATCTGACATCTTCCATCCGAGCTGAAGCTGTCATAGCTGAAAAGAATTTTGTATTTTGTACGAATGAAAGGCTTGGAAGCTGACCTGAGGACTCCAGAACGAGGAACAGACAGGTGTCTCTGCCTTTTCTCTCCTTCCTTTCTCCTTCTGGGACAAAAAGTGTTGAGAAGGATGGTCCAGGACAATAATCACTGACAAAAATCTTTGTAAACATTTAAGTATTTTGAACATCTTCCAAACTCTTTTCTCATAGAACTTAAAACATATTTATTTGTAACCTTTATGTGGAGTGATGTATGTCTGTCTTGTTTGATAACACAGTGAATGTGAATATTTGATGAATGAGACTGCGGGAAATGGCAAAGAGAAGCAATTACAGAAAGTTCTGGCTGCCTCAAGTTAAAAAAAAAAAATCCCAGTCCCATAAAGTGGTCCAATACTGATGACTTTGCATAATTTTAAAACTGGTGCTGAATCGATGGTATTTCAGTGGAAAGGAATGTGTGCAGTTCAAACTTTTAGATTCTACTGTAAAGAAAACCACTGTAGTACTTGGTATTGTTATGACAAGTGTAACCTGTTTGGCAAGGTGTGAACATCAACATGTAACAAGTGTTTCATATGCTAAATAAAGAATAATTGCCACAAGATTAAAATCAAAATATTTATTTAGATACATATTTATTTTTAATGCTTGTGATTTTTATGATTTAACAGAGTTATTTAATGAATAACTTATTGCACAGGTTGTGTGATGTACGTGTTGGGCTGGGGTTTTTTTTTTCTTTAATTTTTGCATATTTTTGTTCAGATTAGCTCAAAATGGGAAAGCCATGCTTACCGGTTTCTGTCTTTTATAAAGCATTCTTATTCCTAAGGCAATGTGTTCTGAATGTAAATTGTTTTGACAAATAACCTAGCACCATCAGCAGTATTAGAATGTGTATAGATAAAAAAAAAACCTAGTAGTAAAGCTGTATTCCTTATGAGATAAATGTTAATTGGTGTAACTTTGTCTAATTTTTTTTTCTTTTGGCCAAGGCCTTGAAGAAAATACACTGTGACTTAAGAAGCCTTACCATGCAGTAACTAAAGAGCTTTAGATGACTGTACTTCAAGGAGTAGTGTGTTGCATGCAACTGACCTTAGGAAAGAATTAACCTCTCACTAATAAATCTGAAATAAGAAAGGAAGCTTGCTTATTTTCTTTGTTGTGTAACTTTACATAGTAAAAAAATTCCAAGTAGAAAAATCATTTAATTCTTCATCTAAGTGCAGTTGCAAAGGTCACAGATTATTTTTTAAAGAGGAAATACTCTCCTGAATTAGGAATTTGTGTATCATGAGGATCTTGAGAGCAGAAGCCTTCAATTAGCACACCTTGTTGCCACTGGATGTCACTGTAACTTCACATCCACACAGAAGCATGCTATAATTAAAACACATTAAAATGGATGATTCTGTAAAACTTAAAAAACTACCCCTCTTCAGCTACGTTCCTTTGTGACCTTTCCACAGGATGTCTGTCCAGCTCAGAGTGACACAAACGAAACCTGTATATGATTAAACCTCAAATGGAAACTAAGGCTACTGACAAGCACTGCTGCAAAAAAAAAATTAAAACCCCGAAACATCAACCTGTGGTAGGTTCTTTATGAGAACCTTCTGTTTAAGGCCTTTCCAGTTTCCTCTGAGAGAGCCAGGATGAAGCTTGCACTGGAAGATGTTGCTGGCAGACCTGTTTTTATGCTGGTAATGAAATCAGTGTCAATATTTACTTTTTTTTTTTTTTTTTAAGATCAATGTTGAATAAATCGTAACCACAGCAGAACCACAATAACATGTTTTAGTAATAAAATTATCAAAACTATGAATTGGAGTAACAATTCTTTTCGAAAACATTCAAGGCTCTGCTAGATAAAAAATTCCTCTAACTTCCTATCGGCGTCGGTAAAAAGTTTGTGGAAGTCACTTTTTGGAAACGCAGAACTTCAGTCTTCGTCCCTAACGCACCTTTTGGTCAGGCACTACAGAGAACTTTCACATCAGCTCTTGGTAGCTCACGCTACCGCAGGGCTGAACTCGTGAGCGCTCAGAACACGGCAGGAATGAACCTCCCTGCAGGCAGAACTGGGGTTTGAGAGGGCGGCGTGGGCTGGGGCAGTGCTTTTAACTGGACAGGTCACTCAGTCCGGGATGAAAGCCACCAGAAGAATGGATTAGAAGCAGCACTGTTTGTGTGTATAAATCACCTTTATGTTTGTATCCAAATCAGTTGTTGAAAAGGCCAAAGTCCAGAAATACTTTTTTATTAAAACACTGATGATAGTTAAAACACTTTGAGGTACATTAAATAAATACAACTCTCAAGTTGTACAGCCAGTCTCCGGTGGGTTTGCAATGCTTCTCGAGAAATGCTGGGCAGCATCAGGAGCAATTCTGTAAGTACGGTGAAATAAACGCATTTCTGCTTGGGAAAACACTTGTCGTGACTTAACTAATAAACCAATTAAAATTCTGCCAAAACTCGAGGCTGAAATTTACATTCAGAAGAACGGGAGTTCTCATCCCGCTGTGGGGGAAAAAAAAAGCGGAACTCCAAAGGAAGACACTTCTTCCTTTTTAAAGCCATCCGCTCCTCGCGGTCCCGCTGTCTGCCACGGCTGTCCGTGTGTCAGGGCGCACCCGGAGCGCTCTCACAGGGCGGTCTCTCGGCACGCTCCGCTCGAACTGCGCGGCCTCTCCCGCTCCGGGGCGCGGCCGAGGCGGGGCGGGCGCCCGAGGGCGGCGGCGGCGGCGGCGGCGGAGCTGAGAGCGCCGCAGCTCCGCAGGTGCAGGTCCTCCTGCAGCCGCTCCCTGCAGCTCTTCGCGTCCTGCCGGGAACTCGTCATTACCTGCGGGGGAAAGGCAGGAGCCGAGGGGGNGAGGAGATGGTATTTGATAGATGTTTTCAGATTTTATATTAAGCTCGAAAAAGTGCAGCTTTCCCGAACGCCTCCTGTCCTTCCGGCTGCTCAGGGCTGGGCACCTGCTGGAAAGCACAGCCAGGCTTTCTGTCTGAACTGCAGCGTCAAATGCACTGCTGCCCCATAAATACAAATTATTCCTTACTGAAGCCAAGTTACTATAAAAGAACTTCCGTAGGAATTCCCTGAAGAACTTAAAACTGTACAAACATTTAAATAAGGTATTGGTGGAAACCGGGCACAGCTTTAGAACATCAGTGGCCTACCTGGTCAATGATATTGGCACTGAAGATGGCTTCTTCCATGTGTCTCTCATCAGATTTAATGACTGACCGTATGCTGTTCACTACGTGACGTACTTCTGGAGGGAGATTACAGTTTGAATGTTCCAAAAATTTTGCCACTAAAATTTTAGTGTCTTTATAGGCCTTAAGATCCACTAAGGAGCGTGGCCGCTCTTTTGAGACCGTGCGAAAAGCCTTTGGCTTTAGGTGCAGATCAGTTTTCCTTGCATCCCTCTGTTTTCCAGTCGGTAGGAAACTGCTCAAAGAATGCTGGCAAGCAGAGGCAGCCATGTGAGAACCAGAAACGGGAACTAAAAAAAGGGGGGGAAGAATATCTTTAAAGTAATAGTTTAAGAAAAGAAAAAGTGAAAAGCAAAAAAAAAAAAAAAAGGCAAAATAAATACCGTCACAACGTTTTATTTTGTCATAAAATGTCTGTTTTGTTCGACGAGCAGCAAAAACGTGCAGTCAAGGAAACACTACGGAATGGGTCATTTTAGCCAGGGTCAGGAGTAAGATTTACCCACGACCAAGGAGGACGGCCTGGAGAATGAGTGGGTGGGTAATTAAAGCACTTCACAAAGCAGACATTCCACCTTCCAGGACTTGTAACCCTAAAACTTGTGAAGTTTTAGGCCCAGCCCTTCCCCCCAAATTTAAGACCTGAAGTTCTGCCTATTTCTAGCCCTTGGAAATCAGATGCAAAAGAGATTAGGGGGAAACACAGACAAAGCAAAGATGCTAAACCAGAGGGCCTAATTCACAGCATTTATTTTCGTGCAAGGCAGGNTCGTCACGCTCTGCTCGAGCAGCGCGACGTCTCCCGCTCCGGGGCGCGGCGGAGGCGGGGCGGGCGCCCGAGGGCGGCGGCGGCGGCGGCGGCGGAGCTGAGAGCGCCGCAGCTCCGCAGGTGCAGGTCCTCCTGCAGCCGCTCCCTGCAGCTCTTCGCGTCCTGCCGGGAACTCGTCATTACCTGCGGGGGAAAGGCAGGAGCCGAGGGGGAAAAAACGGGGGGAAACAGGGGGAGAAAGGTTCTCATTTAAAAGGTTTGGTGTCTGATTAGTATTTCCTTTAAGCTGTTTTGTTGCCTTCATCCAGCCGCCTAGAAACACAGACCAGACAGGAGTAAGGGAATAAAGGCAGGGATTTATTTGAAGGCCTTCAAGGCACAACCCTGGGGGGCCGGAGGCTG
>VYZQ01056133.1:14184-48747 GCA_013400655.1 Mystacornis crossleyi
AAAAAAAAAAAAAGGCAAAATAAATACCGTCACAACGTTTTATTTTGTCATAAAATGTCTGTTTTGTTCGACGAGCAGCAAAAACGTGCAGTCAAGGAAACACTACGGAATGGGTCATTTTAGCCAGGGTCAGGAGTTAAGATTTACCCACGACCAAGGATGGCGGCCTGGAGAATGAGTGGGTGGGTAATTAAAGCACTTCACAAAGCAGACATTTTTGTTACCTCCACCTTCCAGGACTTGTAACCCTAAAACTTGTGAAGTTTTAGGCCCAGCCCTTCCCCCCAAATTTAAGACCTGAAGTTCTGCCTATTTCTAGCCCTTGGAAATCAGATGCAAAAGAGATTAGGGGGAAACACAGACAAAGCAAAGATGCTAAACCAGAGGGCCTAATTCACAGCATTTATTTTCGTGCAAGGCAGGTTCCATCAGCATTGTACACCATACATGTAGGCTTTTAACTGACTTTTCTGCCCCAGATTTTTTAAAGCTCATTTCTCTATCAGAGAGAAATTTTCTCTTTTCATTATTTTTAACAGAAAAGAAGGAAACGCATCTCCTGCTTAAGAAAACCAATTCTCACCTGTTTCTGCTGTAGCTGGAGATAATCCTGCACCTTGGCACTGGCTGCACACAGGAGTCCAGGCACAATTATCACCTTTAAACAAAGGCAGACAGAAAGAGCAAAATCAACCCCCGCTGTCCTCTGCCCAAAGCAAGGAAAAATACACTGGAACCTTTTATTATCTCCTTTAAAGAAGAAATATTGCTTTCAAGATGTCCATTCATGAAGAGAAGCTACTACACCCAGAAATGCCCGAGGAGTTGTTACACAGAGGCAAACAGGAAGACAGGGCTCCTGTTTTATGGTTTCCTCTGTAATCCTAAATATTTCAGGCCTAAGTGCTGAAGCTGTGGGAAGCTCCCAGTAGGGGCAGACCTCAGACCTTCCCGGGCAGAGTTTATACTGGAAAATGGGAAAACCAAGAAAGATTAATCTCTCTCACTTCTACAAAAGCAGCATTTAATTCGTTATTTCTACCTCCTTTTAAAATACTCTCATTATTTTCAGTACAAAAGCAATACACCACTGTTTAAATTAGTGGGAAGGTAATCACAGTGGTACCTGATGAACCAATCATCACTAACGAGAGGTTATGAAGCATCTACAAACAGCTCTGGACACAGCTGCCAGCCAGTGAGAGTTTCCTGGATTCCAGCACAAGGTCAGTGATGATGAGATCAGGCCACACAGTAACCACTACTGCAGTCTCCTTCATTTGTGACAACATGGAATAAACCCTCACATTTGGATGTTTGCATTCATTTCCAAGATTGAAAATGGTTTTGAACTTCTAGGTAGCTTAGGAGAGGTTTTATTCCATATATCCAGGGACCGTTTATAATGAAAAGTTGGCATAATCCTCTCTGGTACAGGGAATAATTAAATGAAGGAAACAAATGTAAGATGCTACAAACGTAGAAAAGCTGTAAGAAATTAAGAGAGACAGCTTCTATTCTGTCTTTAATTTGCTCTGTTATGCATAAGTACTGCAGCACACGAATCATGGCATGGTTATTAAGAGGAGACACTTCAGAGGTTCCATCTTCCCATCCATTTCTAAACTGTTTAATGTCAAAACTACACCACTGGACATGACCCTGAATTATCTGGAACACAAACACTACAATGATCACTCAAGCACTTAACTGATATAGCCACATACTCTATCAGAGCTGATTATAAATGAAGTTTATTGTAATAAACATCTGTGCTAGGAGTAGATTTTGTCCACCTTTGCCAAACTATACAGGGGAAAGACAGAAAAAATGTGCAAACTATTATTAAGTAATTCTTTTTAGGAGGGAACTATGACAGCAGTATGTGACCCCACCGTTTTTATGTTGTTCAGGGAGTACACAGTGACTGTAAAGGCACCTATTAAACGAAACCTTCATTTTTAATTTCTCCACTAGGAATGACAGGTATTTCAAAACAAACAAGTTCACTTTCAGCATTAAAGGTTTAATGGGAGAATTATTTGCCTATGCCATATAGAGCCCATGAGGTCAGGACGTGTTTGAAGCAAATGAATTGTGTTTTATTGGCCTAAAACACTGTTAATTTCTCAGGTCTCACTGCTGTTGTGTCACTGTCCCGTTGCACATGGAACATCCCCGTGTGAAATAATTTATGTTCCAAACTGTGGGCAGTGCAAACACAGCAACATTCAAAACCCATTTCACAGAAATCTACACAGCACACGTCAAGGCCGTGCTCCTAAATCTCTTTGCACGGGCTTCTACAGGGAGCTGACTCAGAAGATAAATCAGTAATTTTTTCGTAAAGTTGAAAGAGTCTCTTAAGACAAACCCAAGCCCCAGCTACAATCTGAACACCGTATTTTTCCTTTTGTGAACAAGGCTAAAGCTCCTCCAGCCTCACTTCTCCAAAATTCACAGTTTTTAGTACAAACAGTACGTAGTTACAGCTCTGTCTTTCATATAGTCAAGTCCACTTGACCAGTTCTTTTACTCCAGGACAATTTTTAAAAGTAGGTGTACGTTCCTGAAAAAACCCCAAAGCACTTTTTCTTGCGTGTTGGTTGAGGGAGCTCAGTTGGTTCCCTTTATCTTTGCCTATTATTCAACTCCATAGATATATCTGAAAATTCTGCACTGAATATCAACAGTCAGTCATGAAAAATCCGGATGAGATGCCTTTTTAAAGTTACAAAGACTGTAAAGAACTTCAGCTTTTTGTCACAGCTTAGGAAAAATACACTTCAGGGCTGCTACAAACGGCCAGAACGTGTTAGTAGACTTGGGCTGCTTCTAATCTACATATGATTTCCCAATCAAATAAATATTTGATTGGGAAATCATACGTAGGGTTCAATAAAAAGTAGAGGAAGGGGATGCAGTGTAAACCCCCCCAGAGTAAAATTCTGCAAACCAGCTTGCCAAACATATGCATGAAGAAATTCATCCAGGCTCAGCCAGAGACTCAACTCCACCCTTCCCTTAAGGATTTCATTGGAAGTGTCCTCTGCAGGCAGCAAAAAATGGCAAAGCAGGTCAGCACCCGGCCCCTGCGAGGCACTGCTCCCGCTCCCCCCCTCCCCTGTGGCTCAGCATCTCCAGAACCTTCTCTGCCCCTTTACCCCATCTTTGCTAAGCCCAGTTAGGTCCCAGTGAAGTCCACCTCGTGTCCCACAGTGCCACTTTTGCAGAAGAGGTGAGGAGCTGTACTTAGGACACTTTAAAAAAAGAAGGCAGAGCATCTGTTCCCCCAGGAGTCCCGAGCCAGGTGCCCAGGGCAAACACTGCTCAGGGAGCTCGGGGGGCACAGTTCTGGAAAGCTGCAGAGCCTGAGCCAGAAGAGAAAGGGTTGTTCTTCTCGTCTTTCACACAGCAGAGAGGATTCAGAAGTTCCTGCTTACTCTCTGCACGGCAGCTTCATGGCACGTTGGTCCTAGCAGAATAAATGTCATAAAATGAATGCAGACCTCAAGATTAAAGATTCGCTTTGCCTGGCCCAGGTGCAGAGGCTACATTTCTAAAGGTAAAAGACATTCAGTTACTGAGCTAAGTGTGAAGTCTCTGAAATTTATAAAGATGCAAGAAGTGTAATAGAACCAAAACATAACCCTAAGTGAAACCAGTTATTTCAGTATTTTGTCTCCTTTTGCTCTGAGCTAGTCACATGATTGTTCCCCTAGATCCCTCTGAAAGCCCAGTGAACAGATCTTGTAGCAGCACAGTCCACGACATCTTAAAATGCTTTTAATCTTTCCTTGCAAGCCACTTCTCCGGGTTACCCTTCTGAATCCCTCTGAACAGCTCAGATCCCTCTGTAAAACCTCCTTTTCCAAACGATTTAGACAGTTCCACATTCCTGCTATTATTCTCTCCTAAGCCAACCCTCTCTTTTTCACTAACAAGCAGATTTTTATGAAGATCCACCGTTCCGCCAACATCTCCTCTTGTCTTCCCCGCTTTTCTACAAGGATATTCATAGCAGAAGACACTTATCCATGGCAGCCCAAAGCTTGCCTTCTCATTTATCATCCTGTCGTGTGCCTCACGTTCATCTCTTTGTCCTTCTAAACTTTCCACCACACACCCCAAGCTGCCACTAGTCACAGTGACTGGCTCTGACACGCCCCAGTACTGTCAGTGTCAGGGTCACCTTGAGGAAACACAACCCAAGGTATAACAAGCGTGACAGCTCCAGTATCCTAAATAAACCCCAGCTACCACTGCACTCTTAGTTTAGCCTCTGAGTAGAACAGCAGTAGAGAGGTGGAAGCAGTTACTCACACGTGGTTCTCCGAGCAGTGCAGAAAGAAAGGTGAAATACAGAAAAGCCAACATTAATTTCGCTCTGTCAGTTTTCCCATTTCCATTTTTAAATATTTTTCAATTCAGAAAACATGCATGGAGCTAAAGCCTTCACGCCTAAGACAACCCTCTTTGGAACACTGCATGTAATTTCCAGCAGCACCAATTGCAGCATAAACCAAAACTGCTGATCTGCTCCACGTTTGCTGCCCTGTGGTCCCACACCCACCTTCAGTGGCGGACGAACAGGACACAGGGGCACTGCTGGATCGGACGATGTTTGAGGCTGGGTGTTCCGCAGGGTGCTGGACAGCAGCCTCGTGGCCACTGGCACGGGATGAAATATTTGCAGGCCCAAAAGAGGGAGAAGAGTGGCAAGGGGCAGGAGGCTGGCTGAAGTCCACCCCGCAGGTTTTCTTTTGCTTCAAAGGCAGCGTGGCGCTGCTCTTTTGAGCAGAACTCCGCAGTTCTCTTTCTGAGGGGCTGCAATTCCCTGAGGAACAGTCCAAGGGCCTGCTGTGGGCACAGTTCTTTTCCTGTCCGTGAGACCTGTCTGTAGAGGCTGGGCTGTGGGAATTGTCACCCTGGTCAGGCAAGCCCTCTGAGCGAGTCCTGTGAAAGCTGCAGTGAGAGGGGCAATCCCGGGCGCTGCAGCCCTGCTCTGCAGCCCCCTTGGGGGTGATGCAGGAGGGAGAAAGATCCGCAGAGTGGAGAGATCCCTGAACTTCCAGCGAACAAAGATCTTCAGAGGAGTAGCTACGGTCTGGGATATCAGCAGCCTCAGAGACCATCAAAGAGGTGCTCTCAACAGAAACTGCAAAACAGGAGTTTCAGAGAAAAATAAAAACTTCTTGCCCTCCCCCACCCCGCCCCAATCCTCTCCTTCCCCATGTTTTGAATACCGATTTAAATTTAGTGATCTGCACGCCTACCAATAAATACTCAAAAACTCTCAGATGAAGAATGCCAAAGCAAAACCCACAGAAGTAGTTCACTTCTTCCTAGTGTCCTTTAGCAGAGACCTTTCTGTGCTGTTCTTGGTACTGACTTTTCAAAATTTAAATAAACAGGCTCTGTACTCCTCCACCTCTACTTGCATCCCCAGCATCTGGGCTTCAAACAGCCAGCTTCCCATTCAGGCTCCTGGAAGCCGTGGAGGAAACGACTCCTTGGAGAAGGAGCGTGGGGACTACCAGGAAGCCACCCATGGTTGCTGACAATGAGAAACGAGCTGCCAGGAACGTGCAGGACTCTGCAAGGAGAAACAACAGCCGCCAGATCCACCTCGAAAGGCTTAACTAGAGCTCGCTTTGTCTAGCAAAACTCTCCTCTGCACTTCCAGCTGTGAAAAGGTTCTTCTCTTCATCAACACCCTGAAAGCAAATGCTCCTTTCTCCGTTAGGAAGGGCTGAAGGGGAAGGGAAAGTCCGCTCAAAACTCCTACTCCGTCTTTAAAATAAAATAAATAAAAATAAAGCCCGCCATCACCTTGGGTGCTGAAGTCCGGGGTCGCGTTCCTCTCCCCCAGGCTGGACTCCGACACCTGCTGAGCAGCACCGGTGACCTAAATGAACATTTGGAATGAAAGAGCTCGTTAACCCCCAGCTTCCCCAAACCAAGCGTCGTGCTCAGGCTCTGAAGGACGCACCTGACAGTGCTGAGGCACTTTCCTATGAGCTGCTACTCAGATCGAGAGCTTTTTAAAGTATTTTACATCTTTGGGTCAGGAGCAAATGCACAGCAAAGGAACATGCTTAATGCAATTTTTCTTTTTTTTTTTTTTTTCATTTTTTTCTTTTTCATTTTTCCAGAACCTACAAGGTAAATTCATCTTGAATTCACAGGCACTTGGGGCTGCAGGCTCACATGACTAAACTTCATGCCTGCAACGCTTCCAACCAATGGTTTTAGTACAAGCAATCTCTATGTCTACAGTCTGTGTTTCTCATATTATGCCTTTTTTTTTTTGTTCACAACATCGTATCACCCTAAAATAGGAGAGAGAAAACCAGAAACCACAAAAACAAGCCCAAGAGCAGTGTTTTCCTTCGGTTATTTGTGAGGATCTTAACTCCTAATGTGTTTTGAAGCCCTGTAACATCACTGCCACCCACGGTGTTGATGCAGAGTGCTCTGCAGCCTGTTGAGATTGCTGAATTAAATATCCTTCTTTCCTGAAGGGATGGATTCACTTTTGAGAATCACGTGAACAAAATATAGAATCATTCCTGCTGCAAAGACTGGATCCATAAACCCCTGAAATTCAGGAAGTTTTCTTTCTGATTTGAATGGACTTTGGATTGGACTTTGTTGCCAATATCAAAAGATTTTTAGCAGTTCTTGGGGAATGTGATTATTAAAAAAAATGATTCCAATAAACAGCTGGTAACAATAAATGAGAAAAAATATTAAAAAAAGGTTGAAAGGAATGAGAATTCCATTCCATCTTGAGCAGAAAGCATCACATCAGCTTCTGTCTGTAGGGCCACAGTTAACTAGCAGAGCTTATCATGGTTTGTGACAGTCTAGAAATCAGCATCAGCCACCTCTGTGCAAACCTTTTTGTCAAGTGCTTAATCTGCCTGGCCTTTTAAAAAATTGGCTGTGACACAATTAGTCTGAAGCTATGAGGCAAAGAGCTTCCATTTCCCGTGCCACTGTAGATTGAAGCACACACATAACTCACTGTGCTCCCTCTTTCTTTTTGTCATATCCCTCTATCCACCCCTTAATCATGATCAAATGACCAGGAAACTTCTTCGCAGACAAATTCAGTTTTTAAAAATTATTTTAAGGGGTAGCAAATACAGCTCCAAAGAAAGAACAGCAGCAGAAATACTTAAAACCAGAAAGAGATGGATAGAGGACTGGGACGCAAAAGTGAAATCCCTCATATTTTTAAACAATTCACTTGGAAATTTCTTAATGCTTCTTTCTTTATTGTAGCAGAGTATCACAGCCACGGTAAAAAGCAAAATGTGGTGTCACTCTAAGTCACAGACTGTTCCTGGGATCTAACTGTGGAAGTTCTGGAAACAAACTAGAAAAGTAAGAAATGTTCAAAAATGCTCTTTGTTGTTGTAAAAATTCAGACTGACTACATTTTGGGAGAAATAGTATAATGTTTTAACAGTGTTTGTTTCTTTTTAAAAACCTAGGGATTCTAGGGGCTTTCATAAATTCTTAATCTAGGTGCTTTCATAATCACTGACTTAATTTCTTAATCACCGACTGGAAAATATCTGCTGAACATTTGTGCTGAAACATCAATTGACATTCTACACTGTCTCTGAATAATTGCTGAACGTAGTTTATATGCATTTGGAATTGATTAACCTTCTTGCTCGGGGGAAGGAGAACCAGGGTTTTAATTGTGGGAGGTAACACTGACAATTTTGAAGCCAGGTCAGAGTTTTGGTTCACACAGGGACAGCCCTTAGTTTGGTGCAGGTTCCTGCACAGCCAAGGGCAACAAAATCTTATTGAATTCCACGTCCTCAGACAGCCACTAAGCCATCAATAGGAAAAGGAAAGAAAACCTGTGCTTTTCCCAAGCCTGCACAGCCTACAGGTTAGGGAACCTTATAAAAAACAGTCATTGATTCAGCTTACCCAGAACCCTGATCTGTTTGTTCTTGTCTTTTCTCAATACTTTGCATGGAAAAGAGTGTGAAAACCACTTTTTTTAAATAGTTGTGAGATGGGAACTCCTAATCAGTACAGATGACAACAACAATTTTTACATGGATGCAACCACTTAAATTGCACTGACGTTTGTTGTCCATAAAATGCATGAAATATCAAGTCTAATTTGGTACAATTTAATAAAATTCTAAGGACCTCAATCCATTTAAAAACAAATAAAACCTATTGCTTGATGCACAGTAAAAGGTTTTACAATTATGACATTATTACATAATGGTTCCCAGAAGCAGTTTTGTAGCTAAATCCCTGCCACGATTTCCCTTGCCAAGCCTGCCTTTGAGGGATTTATAAATCTCATTATTTCAGCTCATGCTGTACTGTGCTCTACGGGAGCATTTGCAGCATGTAAGAACTCGGGTCTCCATTTTGCTCTCGTAGAACCAAAACTGTCTTTAAGACTTTGGCTCCGTTCTCCATTTACAGCTCCACTGGGATGCTCATTGCAATAAATACACAAAGTTTTTTTGTTGTCAAGAGAAGTCTGTGGCTGCAGTGTCACTGCAGGCTTTGGTTACCCCAGTGAGACACAGAGCCTGATACAAGCTCTGAGCCAGCAACCACCAGGTTCGCAGGAACTCACTCCTACAAGAAATTATATAATTATCACCATCAGAAATGAAAAAAGTCACTGTTCATTTTCACTTGGGGTTAGAACGAACACCTCTGGATCTCAGGTGGCCAGAAGTGAACAGGGAAGGTGCCAAAACTGACCCCCGATACCAAAAATTAACGGGGAATATATCTATTTATTAAAGTCAAGCTCTTTCTGCAAGAGCATGACTTGGCAGCTTGAAGTCACCGTTGTTAAATGATATTTTTGTCCCGGGCACGGTGTTGGTGCTCACCCCCAGAGTACCACCAGCTACGAGAGCGCTCAAAATGATTTTGTGCTTTACCAAAAATAGACACTTTACTAATCCTTACTCAGTACCACACGGGAGTTCTTCTCACAGATTGGAGCCTTCTCTTTCCCCCCAAACCATGCTCAATTCATATCAGTTTGGCCCGTGTTTTTTATCACTGAAAAATGTCACGTTCTCTGCAGGTTCATCTGAGTTACTGCGAAGGAAGGAGGATGGAACTGGGATAAAAAATATTCTAGAAGGAGATGGCCTTGAAAACTCCAACTGTGCTGTTCAGCAAAGAACTTCACTCACAAGCAGTTCGTCCCGATTCATTTTATTACAGCCAAATAAATCAAAAGCAAGGCAATGTTTGGCCTGTTTATTGTGTCAGGTGAACAGTACAGTACAAGGCAAGGGTTAGAAGAGCTGTCAGAAGCTGCTTTGTCAGTCACAGAAACTGCAAAATTTGGCATATCTTGGACAGATTTAATTGCATTTTTGTGGGAGGTTTCGCATTTCAGCGTTCTTTTTTTCTCAGACACTTGTCTCATTAATTATCTTAATAATCTTCGTGTGTATAACAGCAAAAATTTCTTTAGGTTTATGGTTTCAATTCTGGTTTCCCTCAGTGTGAAAGAAGCCACTAGGAAACATTTCAGTGTTGTATTTTGGGGAAAGGCAAGTGGTCCCCTCTGTAACGTGGGCGCAACTCGGCAACCTGAACACAGCATTTCCACAGCGTGCTGTTAACAACTGACAAACAATACCTAGAATGTTTGACTCCTGGAGTTTTTACTGAAGCCTGCAGGAAATTCGAGCTTCTAAAAGCAATTGTAAGTATTTTCCCTTTGTGACAGCTGATTCGATTACCTCAAAGGCCTTCAAGCAAGTGCTCGAATCAGCTCTGGCTGTACATGCAGATACATTTTAATTCCAGTTTCAGCTCAGTCTACAGTACAGAATAAGGCAGAAGGTGTAATGTAAATATTTGTCTCAAGTACACTGGATCCTTTCTGTAAGTTCAGGATAAAGGTGTGCTGCACTCTCCGGAGTAACAGCTTCTTGCCACAGAACAGCAGAAGCTCATTACTAGAAACTGTAACAATCAGAAGGTTAAGCAACCGAGAAATATTCACAGGAAGTCAAATTTGTCAGTTAAACCCTTATAAAGAAAATTATCTGGAAAATGTTTTTAAAGGATGTAAGTATTTGCTAATGGGCGTTCCTCAAAATTTACCGAGAATTGTTTTGCACCATGAAGATTTGAAGACCACACAAAGAATTTCCCTTGGCTTTCCTTACCTGACTGGCAGGAGTCCCTCCAATCACGGCCTCGTAAGGAGGGGGCAGCTCACTTGGATACAGCATTCCTGGGCTATTAATGGTTACTTCATATAAAGCACCAAATGGGGAATGAGGGAAGTCCAAGTGGAGACCTCTGTACAAAAACATGAACAGGAAAGCGATTAAGAAATGGCATTGGATTTATGGGCTCCACCACAGTGATGGAAAGACTCCTCTGAACTCAATACACTACAAAGAATTCTATTCAAGAAATTAATAGATAACCAAAATGAATCCCCCGTTCACAGGGCAGCTTTAACAACTGTTTTCATTTGGGATGCCAGCCATCTTTACCAGCCTGTTTTGCCATCATTAACGCCCTTCCCTCCTCCAAATTAACACATATAAATAAAACACTGGACGCAATCTCAGCGGAAAGGAAGAGCCTGACGCGAGCGAGGGACGTTATTTTTGGAAGAGCTTCTTAGCCCACGGCTCAGAACCAAGTGCTGGCTGCAGGAACAGGGAAGGAGAATCACCTCTGTGCCTCCCCCACGGGCGTGCAGGTGTACTCCGGCGGGTAGTAGGGCGGGGGAGGGATGGGTGGGATGAACTCATCGAAATCCAGGGTTCGGTGCAGGACAGTTCCGTGCGGAGTCACGCAGTCGGGGTGGGCAGAGTGCGGCCTCTGCGGCAGAAACTGGAAATGAACAGGGAAAGTTCCCTCAGGTGGTAGGAACACCATCACCGGTGTGAACAGTTTTAATAAAAGGTCAACATTGGCAAGCCTGACCCGTACCAAAGTCACTAATATCCAAAAGGAAATGAAAAAGGCACGTCTGGGAGCATAAGGATACTCGTGCTCGGTGAGGAGGGCGAGTCAGACTGCCAAAATACAACACAAGGTTTTCCTAAAGACGGAGGGGCCATGAGCCTCCAAGTCAGTCATTCTTGGGATGAAGGACACAGACATTTAAAATCTAACGGCTTTTCACGGAGTATTTCTACATTGCATATCCCACGTAATCAGCTGTATTTTAATAACTGATGAAAGATAGCTATGACTACTAAAATAACTATTTGCATGTTTTACTTTGCAATCTGAACTGCCTTGCACTTACAGAGAAAAAAAAACCCCAATGCCAACCCCCACAACAACCCCAAATAAAGCTAACTAGAAACAGGCTACCCCATAGTCATGATGCTTTGAATAAAACAACTGGGAATATCCCACCCATTTTTCACTCCAGTGAAGGGGCCATTTATAACTATTCTTTATTATTCTTGTAAAATAAAATGTTCTTAATAGCTGTCTGTGGTTTGGTGATACAGACACTTAAATGCAGTATAAAGGTTTTAAGTACTGCTATGAAAGTAAGAAAAACACTTATTCCATATACTCATCTCAAAACCCAAAAGAAAATAACTACACTGCACAGTAAAAAGCAATAATACTGAGAACTGTGTCAACATTTGGGACAGGAAGCTTCACCAGCTTCCAGCAGAGAAGGGATTTAAAGAAGCCATTCCAATACCACTGATATCAGAAACACTAACAAGTGTTCTGGGAAAGGCCTAAATTAATTCAAGACCAAACAGGGACCATCCTGCAGATCCCACAGCCCACACCTGGCTCTACTTGGTCCCATGGATCAAAGGGGACCAAAAGACAATCCAAAACCACAGAATTTTTTCTTCTCCAGGCAAGCTGCTGCAGTCACAGCACTTTTCTTGGATCAGCAGAGATCTTGGATCACCTGATCTTTAGCTCCCTCATGTTAAAACAAGCCAGCTAAGAAACTTCGCTGAAGGTACATTTCTTTTTTATACTGTGTGTATTTGCACTGCAGGCTCATTACATTACTGTTCGTTTAAATCCATGATAAAGATTTGGGAAGCGGTAAAATAAAAGGGAAGATGTTTGTGCTTAGGAGATCCAGCAAATAGAAAACAAATTACCTGCATTTTTAATATCACAGTTCTATATTTATCACCTTTCCGGGTTTATTTTGATGTAGTTCTGCTGAATTTACGTCACCACAGAAATGATGGTGTTCAAAAGCTTGAGTTATATCTCAGTTTGATTAAACTCACTCTATGTATGTTGTTTCAGAGCTCAGGGCTGCAATAACACAGCACAGCAGAGGGTCAGGGGGACCAGGACCAACTGTTGGTGAAAATGAGGTACCAGCTGCTCACTGCTCGGCTCTCCAGAGGTATTTCCACTCGTCACTACTAATTAAGAACCTCCCCTGCAGAATGTGTTATTTCATTACATCCTACAGCCAACCAAGGACTTTCAGCCGTTGGGTTCCACCCATGGTACATTACAGAAACAAAGACAGGGCATCAGTCTGATTTACTCCTCATGTGAAGTGTCTGATGCTCTTTCATCCTCCACGTGAGGTGGGATGCTGTTGGACCAAGTACTGTCAGACATTTCTCTATTTGGCTTAGAGGAAAAAAAAAAAAAAAAACTTTCTTGCAGTCATTTGGTGTAAACTCCTCTGATGTTTCAAGAGCCATTTCCCAAAGTGTAACATTACACTGATATTAACCACTAAACTCCAAACTTCTGCCCTAAGCGATGCAATCATCAGCAATCATCAGCCTGCCACCGTCTCAAAAACATGGGAGAATCTTTTAGGAAAAAAAGGAAGCAAGACAAACTTCAACATAATTACCTACAGCCTGCAAACATTTATCATAACGAAGACAAATACCTGAATACTCTGGGTCACATTTTGTACACTGACTCCACCAAACTCAGGACTGCACTCATTTTCCTGAGAGAGTTGATCATTTGGGTCATTTTTACATTCTGGAAACGGAACAATTTTAATTTACAGCTTCCTTGACCTTCTCCCAGACTGTTTCCATGCAGTGCCACGGACCCCGAGCTTTGCTTCGCACCAGGGAATTTGCAGCTCCATTCCCTCAGTCCTGGAGCTCCCCGGAGCTGGATCCATTCCCCATTTTGGGAGAATTCTTACCGCTGTCAGAACAGGACAGTGACACACGTGGCACTTTTACAGCAGGCGAACCATCAGCACACACTTTGGGGGACACGACAGAAAGGAGAGGTTTTAGGGAGGGCAGGAGGGGCCGTGGGTCCAGGAGGAAAAAGACCTAAAGCTTGGATGCAGTTCAGATGAACAGCAGAATTATCTGCATCCCTTCCAAGATCTGGGAATACAAACCATGGCAACGAACGGTGACCAGCACTTGACAACGAGCAGCAGAATGGACATGAAAATGCACATGTTTGGGGGTGTTTATAAACAACGGTTTACCTGTGTGATATCATCCTGCTGGAAGGCACAGAAATTAAAGTGAAAAAGGCTGTAAGAGGGAAACTAGCAGGAAATGAAACAACAGCAAATATAAGGGATTACCACAAAGAACAGACATCCTTGAGAAAACAATTGAAAGCTACTCAATGGGAATTAAGTCATGTTTTATTCCATACTACGCTATCTACCGATCTCTGCAAGCCTGCAAAACCTTACTTGTTCCATAGGAAAATCTGTTTCAAAAACCTTTAAGAGTTAGTCTCAAATACTGAAGTCTGGCAGGGTTTCAGCAAAGGCTTAATAAAAATTTCCTAGGTTAAAAAAAAAGACAGTAGTAAAATGCAAACAGCTGAGAAAACTGAAGAAACACTGACAAATACTTTCACACAGAAACAGACATTTCTGGTATTAGAAGGCAGCTGTTACCAAATAATCAGTCTCAGATGCTGATGGCAAGTAGGACAGGCAACAACAAGAACTGCCAAGCAGAAAATGGAGGTGGCCTATTTAGTCACCGGGATAAACAAGAGCAAGCTGCACTCGAGATCAGGTCCAAAATCAGAGCTCAGACTATGGAACAGCTCACACAGTGGTTCTCCCAGCCAGCCTTGGGATTAAACTAATGGCCACGGCAGAAGCAAGGCACAGAAAATGGTTGCAGACAAAGATAAACAGCATATAGCCTCGCTGGTAAATGCTAAATACCCAACCGCAATAAAAGCTTAGCCAAAGTTAGCAGCTATCAATAGATACTTCAAATATATTTATTAGAAATAAAGAGAAAGCCCGTGGCTCCGGAAATACAAAAGATTCAACCATTTCTGTCGTGCTCTCGGAGCTATTGGCAGCTGGGGGCTTTCAGAAACCTGACAGGCCATGAAATACAGATCTAGAATTCATGCTCTGCTTTTAGCAAACACCTGACCTTATGCTTGAAGCTTGGCATTCAAATTATCACAGTCAATAGGTGTTTTCTCATCTTTGGCCTTACTTCAGCGTGTGAAACGTGTCTGATACCAAACGGGCGTTACAGATTGGAGTTTGTGCTAAAGGGGTGAGCAACACAGAGCACACACTGCCCACAGAACGTGGTGAGTTTTTATCGGGCACACCTGACTCGGACAGACCCGCACAGCCCCATTTAAACAGCCATTATACCGAGGACTTCAATGTTTTATTTTGTCTGCAGTTATAAGGGAAGAATAAAACACCGTGGGTTTGTACCCACTCCTTGGACCTGCATTCCATACAGAAGTTGTTGGGAAGCAGAGGATCAGAAGCACAAATGTTCGAAGCACCCTGCTTTCAGAAGAGGTAAAAGTTTTTCAAAATGCAGTTGTGCTCAAGGCTCCATCGCCACAGTACTGAGAATTCCACAGGGCCAGCGTGGGGCTGGACACCAGTGGCCTCCTGTGCCAGCCCACAGCCAGACACATCAGCTACCCCTGCCCAGGGAAGAGTAACACAGCTCTTCTCTTGGTGTTTAATTTTCCCAGGTGAAATAAACACCATTACGTAGACACGCGTGAACTTGTAAAACTCATTCGCTTTTTGTCAGCCCAAATTTCCAGCTCTTCACTGAAAGGTCACCCAAAGTTGGTCACTGAAGCGATCAGCAGGTATTATTCATGTTCTGAATATTTTGAGTACACTGAGGAGTAAAGTTGATGGAGGGGAGGCAGTTAAGGGACTGATGAAACACCAGCTAAGACCTGCCAATGGATTCCTCTCTCGAAACAGTTCCTCACAGGATGCCACGTGGTCCATCCTTCTGCCCAAGGTGTGTGAGACTGAAAACCAGCGTTCCCAGTTATGGGACCTCCCCTCTGAACGGGAGCAAAGGCATCCTCTGGGCTGGTCTGCACATCTGGGCTGGTCTGCACGTCTGGGCTGGTCTGGACGTCTGGGCTGGTCTGGACATCTGGGCTGGTCTGCACATCTGGCCTGCTCTGCACGTCTGGGCTGGTCTGCACATCTGGCCTGGTCTGCACATCTGGGCTGGTCTGCACGTCTGGGCTGCTCTGCACATCTGGGCTGCTCTGCACATCTGGGCTGCAGCTGCCCAGCACTGCTGACCCCACCTAAGTGCCACTGCTGGCAGCCACTGCTGAGCACTTACAGCTTATCTAAACCCCAAGCACCACCTATCAGCACGTGGCTGCTGCTCCGAGGGAAACTTATCGGGAGTTTTTCCCATATCTGCACGTAATTACCTCTGCCTTCCCTAGCACATTTACTAAATGTACCGTACAACTTCAGAAATCAGTCCTCTGGAGACTACAGGGTTCATTGTTCTCGTTTCAGTCATTTATAAAAATCTGCTCATTTTTGAGAAGGGAAAATACAAATTTCTAATTGCATGTAATTAAATACTGGCGCGTTATCTCGAGTAAAAGCTCTGTGCAATACACTTGAGTCCATAATTCTGTCTTCAATTAACTGTCCTCCTGGACAAGTTGCTGTTTTCCTTTTCTGAAACACGGGATCAGGATCTGCTGAAGGGAAATGCAGACTCCAATTGCCTGCAAGAACAGAAGGACCACGGTTGACTCCTCTAATTTGTCCCTGATCTTAAAGGGAAAGGAAGAGACAGAAGGTATTTTGAGAAGGAAAACACATTCAGATTTTTCCGTGCAGTTGTTTCCAGTTGCTGTTCCCACAACCATCACAAGCCATTAGCTCTGTAGCCTCGTGGGCATTGCTCTGTGATATCTTTTTTGGAGTGAGGATTGTATTTTAGTCTTAAATACTAAACATTCTTATTGGACCAATAAAATGTTTAATGAAAAATGGCACATTCGTTAAAAATGGCAGAAGATTCCCTGACCAAAGGTTTGCATTTATGGTGGGTGTGAGGGGAGTATTTATGCAACCACATTTACATTTAGGATCTTTCTATGGATGTATGTCATTCCCAATGCACATTTCTAAAGGGACTGTCATCTGGGTTTTACAGTACCGGTGAGTAAACTCTGCGCTCAAAAAAGTAAAATTTAGGTTTTGATGCAATTAGATTAAATAATAAATTATATGTAATAATATAGGATTGATTTTCAGTTAAGCTTTACCCTGCAGGATTTTTAATAATTTTTAATTGCTATTTCACCAGAATATGGGGGTTAAACAATGCCAGCAAGATATTATCCTCATACAGAGGTGCTTTCTGTGAGGCGTTTGAGTAGAGACATTAACTACAGCCTATTAAGATAACGACATGCTGAATTATCATTATGACTGATGAACACAGTAATTAAATGTTACAGCTTGCATGTGTCATCATTACCTTATTTTCTTTACCAAATAACAGATGGGTTTAGGTATCACATAACGTGAGCAGCTACTAACAGTGACGGTGATAAAATCAGAACACGCTCAGTGATATCAGTGCCAGCACTTCTAGGATAAGAATTGTATAAATATATCTGGAGTGGAATAGATGTACTTCATGCTTTAGCCAGACCACAGTGGGTGTCATTTCTTGTATTTCTCAGTTTAATCCAGGCAAACAGCTTTTGAAGAAAACAGGGTGCATTTTCTCAGTAGCCATTCATCAGACAAGATGCAAACTGAAACTGCCTCAGGCAACAAATGCAATAGCACGGAAGTGACAGTTTGGTTATTAAGAGGGGTTTCTTCACATTACAGAGCCTTGATATGATCTGACTTGATTCACATTTATCTCCTGGAGGGGAGTGTCCATAAAAAAGAACAATTCTGGGAAGCCCTGTAATGCAGTGCAGCCTTAAACTCTCCAGTGAAACACAACAAATGCCTTTTCAGTCTTTAGCCATGGTATCACTTTCTCTTGCAGCTTTAGTACAATTGGTAGAGGTTCTTTGCCTGAGCAAATGCATACACTTAACACAGTGAGAAAGGCACAAGTGAAATGAAAATTTTGGGGTACTTTCTGATGCAGTCCACTCAAATAAGGAACAATCTAGAAAAAAAAAATATAAAGCAATAAAAATACTTTGAAGTATTTTGCAGTATTTTTTTTTTCCTTGGCACTTGAGATAAAATATTTGTTAGGTAGGTCTGTTTTTAAACCAAAAAAACCCTCTTCAAATTCATTGGAAAATTTAAACTGTGCTCACTACTGGACAGCTTGCGTTTATGTTTTTAGGACATTTTTCCTAGAGATTGGGATGTCAGAAGACAGCAGTTTGCAGCAAATACATCACTTTGCCTGTACAAACCAAAACGCTCGCCGTATGCAGAAGGCATCAACAGAGCACAAAATCACAGAATCACTGTTGCACATTTTCTTGAGACTGTGTTACACCCGCTTTACGTCGCTAAGCAACAAATTGGAATTCTTTGAATTGGCAAAAAATTACCATTCTAAGGGATTAATTTCTGGGACAAGAACACTAACGCAGCACAGGAACCACAGAAGTGATGCTCTAACAATGACCTAATGATGTCCAGGAGAGTGTTCCCTATGGCCTCTTCTTGCTACAGGAGAGCCCACGGAGCTCTCGGATGCTGCAGAACAGAGTAAAATCAGCAGAATAATTAAAACCTTCTCAGCTATGAGCAGGGGTGTCTCTTGCTGCTGCTGTCCAACTTCCAACACGGCACAACCCAGCTAAGAGAAGATGCACGCATCAGTGGAAAGGAAAAGGGAAAAGCACAAATCCAGCATTAACAAGCAAGAGAAAAGGACATTAATCCGATTTCTGGGAGCAGTGGAGCAAAGAGGAACTGCAGGTCATGGGACCATGGGCTGCAAGCAGTGAAAGAAAAAGAAATCCTCAGGTCAGAGTTCAGCTGGTCTAAGTCAGCGTAGCCCCAGGGAAGTTACGCTCACTTAGGCCCGGTAGGAATCTGGCTCAGCAACCTGAAAAAAGAAAGGGAAAAACTGATAAACAAGAAAAGATTGGGACTGAGCAGAAATATATAAATATATATATACACACACACACATATATATATATATTTCCCTTCTTCTGTGGAGAGAGAAGAAAATTCTTGTCGATGGAGCTGGAAGGGTGGGAGAACGGACAAGCAAGCAGGAAGACAGAAAGCTGGAAACACAAAGCAAAGGAAGCAAAAAGAAATTAACACAATGGCAGCATTGCCAGGTGGGAAAGAAAGAATCTTAAAGACATCAAGAATGAGGTGGCAGAGAGAAAAATTATGTTCTTTCAAGGAATTTGACTTCCTATTGAGGTTACTGCTTCTTGCATAGGCCCATCAGAAGCACTTAAATATTATTCTGGGTTCATTGTTATCTATTCCTTTTCATTCCTCTGACACTGCTAAATACCTTTAAGTATAGATCAAGATTCCTGGAATATTTACACTCCTGGATCACTGCTACCATTTTTAGACATATTTTCTCAAGGTGTGATATTTTCTTCATCTCCCCACCAACACTGCAAGGTGAAAAAGTTCTTTAAGTCAATGGGATTGTTGTAGCAAATGCACAGGGGGAGAGTGTGTGAGAAGAAAGAACACCCAGAATATGATAAAAATCCTTTAACGTTCCAAATGTAAATGCCGTCAGCTGAAATGATTATTTCTGTTAATTGTTTCGCATCCTTACTAAAGTTATTAAATAAGCACTGTTTACAAGCCTCTACAAGCCTGCACAACAATCATACACAGAGCCCTACAGCAAAAATGCATTTATGTAATATTTGTAGTCACTGCCCAAACATAGGGCCCTAACTTACTATATCCATTACTGAGTGAAGCAAACACCAGATCCCAGACTGAAGACATTCTTTAAATGAAATTAAACCCAGTTTGAAACCCAGTGACTGGGACACTTGTCTAGAAAGGGCAGCCTTATCTCTGTAATTCGTGCACTTAAATCAATATCCATGGCACCCGGTGTACTTCCGGTTATTTATTTATTTATTTTCAAAACAACCACATGCCTGCCTGGCAGGTTATGCAACAATTCTGTGTGGTTTAAATGGTTTACAGCTAACTTGTTGGGCCAGTCTTCCCTCCAGGCAAACTTTTCCAATGCAAGATGTACAAATGACTAATATTAGTGTGTTTTCCCTCCCTTATTAAACAGGATATTTCCTATATTAATCAGCAATAGAGTGAGGTTACAAGCAGTGTAGCTGGCCTGAAGAATACAAAGGTTTTTAAATATTTCTTTTTTTTTTTCCTCTCAGCATTACACCGAAACCTTGTGGATCCCAACACTCATTTGGAATTGGAAAGCTGCTTTTGTCCAGCCAGAAGAAGACAGCATCCTGTGAGGCAGCTGACTATGCAGAAGATTAATCATGCTCTCCCCTCTTGTTTTGAACACAAATGCTGCTCTGAAGCTGAACACGTTTTCCTTATGAAAACTCACTGGCACTTCTCATACTCTGTATCCTCGTACCAACCTAGTAGTGAAAAGTGGGATCTCAAAGCTAAGAAACTGCTCTGGGGAGTGTGGAAACTGGAGATAATATCCAAGTGATGACAGCAAACGTAACGTGCGTATGCAACCGAACCTCGTTAGTAACCTCGTTAACAAAAATAACAACTCCCAACTGCAAAATCCTGATCACAAGACTTCAATATAACACATAAACACTGAAAACACGGCAGCTCCTCACGCTGCATACATCTGTACGCCACATTTATACAGATGCATGCAGATATAAAAATACACCCAAGCGCACGCACGTTCCAACGCCACACGGACACACACGAACAGGCTGGAGTTTATAAGCAAAGAGCAGGTGCCAGTGAGCATCCACGGAGGAGGACACTGGGTTATGCTGGACAAACCCCGGTGTGGTCACTGAAACGTACTCACCATTTGCAGGAGATCAGAGGAAACCATCTGCATGCAACACATTGCTGTCGCCAAAGCACAGACAATGGTGGAGATGATATTGAGAGCGCACACACTGAACAACAGGTCCTGCGAAGAGACAGCATCAGAATATCACCTCTTGTCTCAGGGACACAAAAAGGGGACAGGGAATGCGTGAGGAATTTGATAACAAACACTGTGAACTGCTATCAATTAACGCGGTCTCAAATAACTGGGGAGAGCCCATTTAGCTTGTAATCTTTGTCGTGTGGCAATCCACACAGGCAGCAATTACAGAAACAAACATCTTCCCTTTCCCACTTCTCACAACACATTTGCTATTGGGTATTTCCTCCGAAATATTGATGTTCAGATTTTCTAGTGGCTCAGAAAGACAAATTACTCTTTCACAGTCGACTCCAAGCTACAGCTATCAAAAGGAAGATAATAAGAAAGACACTCCTGATTAAAAGCAACGACATGCAGAAATATTATTGCTGTCAGTAGTTGAAATCTACAACTTAGGGTTGTGTGTTAAAGAAATCCAGTGGAAATCCCAGTATGAAATAGAGATTTATCCTGTGTCAGAAACTCTATGCGTCTGAAATATTTCTATACGTGAGAGAAACACGGTGATTACACACCCAGGCATTTCACCTTCTACTGATGAATTGAGTGCTCATGGACATATTGTTGGCTCAGTTTGTTTTTTTTTTTTTTAAGAAAACGAAGTTTAAAATAGAACACGGAACATTGTTTTAACAAGTAGAATAAAAGAAAAAAAAATTGAATTAAAACGGAGATGTTTTTATAGCAATGGTGTCATTAAGAATAAAGCATCCGTCTCTCTTCCAATTGCTGGATTTGTATTTACTTTCTCCACAGCCAGTGAAAAGAAAAGAATTTAGAGTGCTGGCAACATTTCAAAACTACAACAATCCTTGTACAGCAGCTCCATGGCTGTCGTGGCAGTTGTGTGGCTCAGTTCTCTGAACAGCGAGAGAAAGCATTTGAGAAAAAGGGGCAGAGGGAACAGATGAAAAACTAAATCAAAATTGCTACAATACCATGAGTAAAAAACACCCACTGGGTAGAGAACAACCCACAGGATCTACGTTTAAAAGAGTATTTCATTCACTGCCAGGGCATGCAATAACTTCCATGCTATAAATCGCTTTGTTTTTCCCAGCAGCACTGAAACAAATGAGAGAAAGGTGCAGATTTAGTCCTGCCACGGTAACTGCATGCTCCTCCAGTGACCTTCACCTGGAGATGGAAGTGCCAGCCATGGGAAGCAGGCAGGTAATAAATGGGCCAACAAGTTTTAGTCATTTAATAACTTTACCTGAGCCAGATTTGCTCTCGCTGATCTGGCCAGTAGTTTTCTGTCTTCCTGGCCAGCCCCTCAGCCAAGGGGAACAGCGAACCATCAACATGAACAGCAAAAGACTGGAAGGGCCAGCTGGACTCACAGAAGGTGATGCAGAGGACTCACTCAAACACAAAGTCATGCAGACCCCACTTAGAGCATTCAGATGGAGGTAAATGGGCAAAGTGATCCCTGGAGATTCAATTAGTTAACAGTGGCCAAAAAAAAAAAAAAAGAGAGATTGAGATCCTGCATGTTCTGCTTTCCATATGCAAACTTAGGTAAGGAACACCGAGGCAGGGACAAGCTCTAGGGTAGAAATAGGACAACTTCCTAGCAGGAGGAAACTTCATTCATTGCTTACTACAGCCACTTAAATACAAAAGACTTGGCTAATCTCAGTGCATAACTTAATACCATTTATGCTAAATAAGAAAATCGAAGTTCTAAATTGGGATGCAAAGTATCTCCGAGACCTTTACACACCTCAGGACAGACTGAACTGTGCCTCTAAATCTCAGGACGATGTTTCTTTGATTTGTTCCTAAAGATCCCACAGCTCCATCCCACTATTCCAGGGTTAATTTTACCATCCGTGTCCCGGTTGTGTCCATCCCAGAGATGAACCCCATGGCTTCTTTTCTTGCACAGCCCTTGAGAACAGGCAGACTTTTACACCTTTGAACTCTACTCAATCTTGAAGCCTTTTCCACCTTCACTGCATGACATATTAACCCCACTTTTCTCCAATCCTCCGCTGAAATCAACTTTCCAGGCCTCTGATAATTTTCATTAATTTAATTTGTTTCAGCTCACCTTGGCCCACACTTTTCCTTAAATGCAGAATCCCAGACCAGGCACAACTGGAGGCCTTGCAAACACTGACTCCAGAGTGGGGATTGTTTCTTGTGCCTTGCAAGCCACACTCAACCTCACCCATCCTGAGACTTTCCTTGGCAGCTGCACTCTGATTTTCAGCATTACTGTTCTGATGTCCCACAGGAACAGCAGCCTCTGTCCCCACACTCCTTTCCAGGCTAAGCACAAAACAGTTACTGTTCCTCACGCAGTCTGTTTGAAGGTGGAGGTACAACTAGAAAATTCCAAATGCAGAGATGCAAAGTTTTCATCTTTTTCCTAAAGATCAATAAGGAGCAGACAGCTACCAGCCAGAAAATGTAAAAAGGCAGTGGAGTTAAACAAAGAGATGGAAAATATTGTAAGGTTAAAATCTTAACAGAGACAGAAATAACTGAACAATGATGGTGGAGGCCTCACCATCACTAGATATTTCTTAAAGCAAGATTGCTTCTTTATTTGTTTTGGCTTTTTTATCCTAAAGTCTGTCTCAACTCAAACACAAATCAAGCAACAACCCACCCTTCTCTGCTCCCTGTTCCCCCCACCCTCTCCAAACATTAATCAGCCTCAGACAATTTACCATTTTCAGGAAATTCACTCCCTGTGCCCTGTAGAAAAAAATAATTCGGTCACTCATGACACTCATTTATTCAGCTAGAGATAAAAAGGGAGCAGGAACATGAGCCCTCCATGGCCAAACCTGCTGCCAGGAGGACAGGGCAGGTGCCCACAGACTGGAATAAACACAATGACAATTAAAACGTCCTTTAGGAAACGTCTGGGACAAAGCAGTGACCACGACAGGGCCAACTGTAACTCCCCACAGCCACAGACAGCTACTTTATAGGTGTTTAGAAGGAGCAGGAAATCTGTATTAAATACAAAATCAGGGAGCTTTAGTGACAGATCTTTCAGTGACATCTACCAGAACACAAATCAGAAAACAACACGTGACTCTCTAATGGTGTGAAATACCATTCTCTGCTCCTCAGAAACGGCTGAACCAATTTTCTCTTAGATGCCATCTTTGTTATTTAAGACAAAAATCTGATTCTTTAGCACGTTTATACATAATTAATGCTCTGATAAGCATAATGTACCAGGCAGAATTCTTCTTCTACAGGTTACACATACAATTTTCTTGATACACCTCAGCTCACCAACTGCAGAGGGCACAGATCCCCTTCAGAGTGGAAGCAGCTGCCAGAACTGCCTGGAACCACGCCGGGATCACTCCAGACACCCCCCCAGCAGTCAGACAGCACTGGGAGCTCCTCCTCTGTGGCCACTTATTTCCCCAAGTAGGTCCCTCAGTAAATCTCAAAAGCTGAACTAAAATTTAATACTGATAGTGATAGAAGCAAGGTTTCACAGCTGCAGTATTCCATTCATATTACAGCTGAGCAATTCCCAAATTTATTGTGCCAGCATCTGTGTAACTGTTTGCCATGCTCTCCCTCCATATCAACAGACACCTTTCACTTCTGCTGTGGTCCAAAGGAAACCTGTGCATCCTCAAACCTTCTTCACATTATCATTTTCCATATGTCTAACTTAAGGACAGGACATCTATTTCTTCTTCTTTTCCTAATTTTCACTATTATTCCTCTGCCACTGTTTTTGTGCTGCTGCACCTCAGAGTTCTTCCTTTACTAGCACAATTAAAATAATGCATAAATATTTACAAATGCATGTTCTCTAAATGTGGAGCCCAAAAGCCTAGAGAACATAGTAAAATAGGAGTTGTGTTACAAAACCTGAGTAATATTTAAAATCTGAATGTTTAATTGCAACTTCTAGAAAATATTTTGTATTAAAAAAAAGTTAGGATAAAATTAATTGAGAACATCACATGAAAAAAAAAACACAACATACTGTGGTAAAGCAATTTGTCCTAAAAACTGATTTTCTTTGTTTTCCATCAAACTGCTGGGTGATAAAGCAGTCAGATGGTATCAAACTGGCATAAGTAAAAAATTGGTGATTGTCACTTCGATAACTCAACTGTAGAAACAATCATTTAACAAAGCAATTCAGAACAGCTGTTAGCACACGCAATTACCTGACAGAAGCAGAGAGATGAGAGAGAATCTAAAATGAAAAATGACAATGGCACGAATCCCATCACCCAGTGATGGGAGCACTGGCAGAGCTGGGTCCTTTATAATCACTGCATGCGTGTTCACCCTCCTGAAATTTTGTCCTTCAAAACGTCGTTTGTACCTCCTCTCACAGCAAATATAAAGAAAAACTGGAATAGTTTCATTTCACTGTAACGGTGGGCCATACCCAGAGAGCTCCTTCAGCTTCGAAACCAAACGTGGAACTGAATTTGTCTCTAAAATCAGTTATCTTTCAAAACCATCGAGCAAGCCAGACTGAAAGAGGAATGGCTGGACATCTTCAAAACTCAACTCACATGCAGACTTTGGTAAATATTTAGTCACTCTCTTGCCTCTTCCCATCACAGCAATGAACTGTACAGTAAATTAAAGTTACATGCATGAACGTCAAACCAGAGAATGTGACCTTCACTACAGACCAAGCCACACAGATGAAGCACTACTGCCACAAAATATTCACTCTGTCAAGTATTCTACAGAAAATTAATCAGCTGTGCTGCTTACACAGAACTGAGAAATTGTGGTGAAGCCTATTCTGCTCTAGAAGGAAACGAGTACATCCGTTGCATTTTAGGAGTTCCAGTCTGCTCAGCGCTACTGAACTGGCAGCTCTCTTTACGACACACGTTTTGCTGGATCAATAGATTATTTTCCTGTGGAAATACTCGGTTTGTAGTCTTTGAGGTTCTTAAGTTCTTGGCACTTTTGAGACCTTAGTCAATACAGGATGAAAGAAGTAAAATCAGGTTGCTGATGTGTCCAAAGAACCCTCTGTGAGCAGCAGCCCCGAACGGGGATCAGAACAGCCCCAGGGATCAGTGGCTACACCCAGCTCCACGCCTGGAGATCATTTCTCTTCTCCTGGATTGACTTCCATTCCAGTGCTTCACTTCTTACACTACTGCATCCTGAAAAGAGATCGTGAGCACTAAAGCCTTTTCACCCGTGAAATTAGTGTCAATGCGCCTCTTTTATTCAAGAATTCAAGGACAACAATCCTTCTAACTCAAAATATAACTTCAGTTGTTCTCACTGGGTACATCTGAAAAACACCAGGAAAAATATCTGCTCTAATAGAAGGAAGGCTCAAGAATTAATTCTGAACCAAACGGGTCTCAAACACACATGGAATTGTAAATGGAGAGATGGCCAACACTTCGTAAAACAGATTTAAGGTTTGAAGTACAATATAATAATTCACTGCTTTACATGCATCTAAAATATTTACTATATTTTTAAGAAGCAGAGCACAGCTGCTATTTAAAAATAAACTCCAAAAGGTCTTCTCTTCTTGCATGCAAGTTTGCATACCTTCTAACTCAGGTGTCTGCATGAAATTTAGTACTGGGGATATGATAGTTACAGACTCCTGAAAGACTAAAGTTCCATAAAATAACATAAATTATTCACCCTCAGCATCCAGAGGAAAGCAAGGAACCTTATTTTCAGGGGCAGTTTAGGAGGTATTAATGCAGGAAACGGTAAAAACCCATCTTCTGGTGAAAAACAGAAACCAGGAAGGCTCTCTGTTGTAAAACAGGGCAGTCCATCCCACCACACCACCGTGCTGCTGCTACCGAGGTGTGCAGACAGACTACAAGGGTGATACCTGATAAATGTAATTTTAACCCCACCAATTCACCATCCTTGCATGGGCCGAGTATTTTTGTCCATTTTACTGTAACATGTGATTTTGTGCTCAAATCCCACTGTTGAAATCACCACTTATCTGGTGGATCAGCCAGTATCTGCAATCAATACTCATATCCACACACACACACGTGAGTGTGCACGCTGTAGTTCCTCTGACCCCACTAAAATGCTGGAGTAGTTCACTCAGGGCTTGAAATTAAGAAAGGAGGATTCATTTACCAAAAAAAGGCACCAAGAGATGGTTCACGGCACAAACAACAACAACTTCAGAGATTTTTCAAAGCAGTTGCAAACCTCCCCCTCAGTGGCACGCAAGGCACAGTGAAGACACCAGAGCAGCAGCCACTGCTGGTTTTGCTGGTCCAGTTTGGCTGCTGGGAACGAGGTGAGGCAGGAGGTAAGGGCTCCACTGCTCTGCTCCCAGCCCAGCTCCACAGCTGCTACCACCCAAACCCCACAGAGGAATAAGTGGAAACAGGAGCTTTTTACCCCACTCGCAGTAAAGAGAAGGAGCACGAAACCCACGTAATGTTGTACACACAGGTGTGTGATCCTCCTCATCTCTGGTTCGCTACGTTTTCTCTCCCTCTGGCTCCTCAAACAATGAACACAACTGAGCTTTTGGGACTAAAACATCTGTTTCTTTAAAATCACTTTGTAGCTGTTAATTGCAATTAGAGAGGGTGAGCCTTATCACTACGTCAGCTGTTATCTAATGAGCTGTAACTTTTTTTTCTTATGGGCTTAGTAGAATGTTGTTCTTAAATTTACAGCCAGGAATCAGAGCTAAGCCAAACAGAAAGAAAATGCAGAATTAAAACTGAAAAAGATGTAAGAAACTTTCTGAAAAAGTTATTTTCCTAATTACCCCGTCTTAGATGAAAAGTTCTGAACATAATTAAAACTGCACTCAGACTATACTCATGGGAACTCCTGTGTTTAAATCCATTCTCTTGTAGCATAAGTTGATAAGTCAATTCCCTTTATAAATGATAGAGTTATATCTTAAAAGAAATCATGTTTTGTGCTCGTATTCTAATTGCTGTATTGGTTTGAAACCTTATCTTGGTTTTCAGCAAATGTCACTTTTACTCCATATGCTGATGATGTCCTCCAAAGATAAACAGTTGTTTTCCCTCTCATTAAAGTTTACCTGACATATTTACAGGAAGCAAACATATGCTCCCTCAATCCTCATTTTTAGGGAATTAGCAAAGCCAGCTTTTCCTGAATGACCAGTTCAGCTTTCTGCATCTGTCACACTCTGAGGAATGTCCTTCTCAGAAGTCTCCTTCTTGTCACACCTTCCACTGCAGATTGTTGTTTCCAACAGCAAGGTCTGCTCACGCTGCTTTTCCACTTACTAAACTCCTGCCACCCCACAGGTTTTTGCTCTGTTACCTTGATCATCCTCATGAAAATCTGAGGCAGAGTTCTTACTCCATTTGGGGGCCATAAAAAATGTTTTAACTTCCACCTAGTCCTTATCACTTGGTGGGAGTTTTTTGCTTTTTCTTAACAAGGCTGAAGAACGTTTAGGTATTTATGATATACCTTGTACAGGATTTCTACTCGTCCTGAATTTTAAAGTGTGTCTTCAAATATCAATAAAATTTTATTGCTTTCTCAGGACCCACCCTATAATCTACCTCCCTAAGATCCTTCTCACAATTAATTTCTCTACTTTACTCCATTATTTTCTATTAATTTTATTAAAATACATGCTTTGAAATCGAGAGACACAGATGCAGAGTTGGTTCTGTTGGCCATGAAATTGAACCTAGAATGAATCAATACCTTCCTCTCAGGCTAGGGTTCTTTCCTTCTGAGCAGTTCTTTCATTGATTCCTTATTATTTTTCAAAACAACACAGCATCAATGCCTTCTCATTTGGTGATAATGAAGCCAGCAAATACACTGAGCTCTAACTCGCTCGTACAATATTCTTAATATTTGCTCTCACATTTTCATCTGGGTAGCTGTAACACGAAACACCACCAGATTTAAACTTCTTACAGCGTTGCAGGGCAGTTTATGAGCATATTTCCAGCATTACCCAGAACATTCCTCTCTCCCAATGTCCAGCCGCCCTCACGGCAGCAGCACACCCCAAAATTCCTCATCATTCCGCAATACTTTGCGTTTCTTTGCAGTTGACCACAACATCAATAAACACCCCCAGCTCAGACCAGCAGTGACAGACGCCTGTCCTTGCCCCTTCCAGCATCAGCCACAGCCAGTTTTACCTTCTGTTTCTTGAATAACCTCTACCAAAAGCAGTTCCCCAGAGAAACGCTGGTACTGTGCAGGTCTTTGCTGCACCTGAGAGCGGATGAACGCGGGGAACACGAGCTGCTGCTCCTTTCACCACGCACTTTGCCTTGCTGAGAGAAAAGTGCAATAAGCAGTTCCTTCTCCCCCAACGCACCTTTAGGGTCAGCCTCACTGCATTGCACTCCTGCAGAGGGTTCAGTTTCAGGGTTTCCCCCAGGTTGCTGCAGCCCGATGTTTGATGCTGCATTTCACAGCAAACACAGACACCGTCACTGTCGAATTTAATCTGTGCAGAAAAAGAAAAGGTCAGAAGAGGTATAAATCAGCAGAAACACGCCTCCCAAAAGTGGGATTTACAGTTAAAGGAAATGAGTGCTAAAGGCAAAATGAAAATCTCTGCGCAGAACCCTTGGAGCAGAATGTTTTCCGTTGGTTAATATAAAAACAGGTAAAATACAGAAAGAGGATTCAATATCAAAGAGTACCTATGATATCAATATCATACCTTTGATGCCTCTTTTTGAAAAAAGTTTGCTTTCCAGCGGCAGGTGAAACCAGAGTAACTCAACTGATTAAACACAAAATCATAGTCAATGCAGGAAAACCAAAAATAACAGAAAAAGGTCAGAAAATAAGTGAAGGAGTCACGAACACAAATCAGTTCTTTATTCCCCAAAGTAAAGGTGGAAGCACAGTGGCTGGGTGGTGAGATCTGAATCACCTTGTCACTCACCCTTTCACATTAAAAAAAAAAACCCTGAAATTTCCAGATGCAAATCCACAAAAAGTTTCCTAGTGCAAATATGCATTTGTTATTTTTAATTCATATTCTCCCGAGGATGTTGCCAATTTCCTGAACAAGAACAGGTACCAGCTTTCCTTGCAGAATTACCTTGCACAGCCTTACACACAGAATCATTTCAACAGAGTATTTACTTACTGCTTAGACCTCAAAGAATGGTTAAATTGTTTTATTGATATTATATTGATCATACGAACATATGATCTTAAAAGTTACGTATGTTTAAATATATGTATTTTTAAGTGCTACCCCTATCAGGCTTCTGTAGCACCCTCTCCTCACATGCTGGTGACCAGGACAGCAGGTGGAAGAGCAAAAATAAGAGTCAATTAAAAGAACATAATGAACTCCTCCAGATGAGGTACAGATGACTGGATGCTTGCTTACTGTGATGAAAGCATGCTCAGGGCAGGAGCTCCCAGGGGAATTCAGCTCCTGAGACTCCAGATTGCCCCTCTGGCCAGCACAGTTTGTAAAAGGCTTTCAAACAAAACTGGGTATGTAAATTATACCATTTCCCATATTCTCAAAGGCAACACTGGCAATAATTGTCTGTGGCAACTCACAGAGACTGGTCAGAGCCTGTGCCACAGACACTGCAAAGAAACAAAGGAAAAACGGTTTGCCCACCTCTGTGATAGCTGTGGGTTTTATTTCTCATTAGCATACAATTTAACTCACAAAGCAGCTTGGACAATTTCAGGCCGGTTCTCTCCCAGTTCCTGTGATTTTTTTAATACTTTCTTTTAAAAGGTAAAAAGATCCGAGCAAAACCCAATAAATGGTTTCTGATGAGCCGCCCGCAGCTCTTCGAGCCGACGTAAAATCAAAGTACTGGGTGTCACCGGGGAAGTGCTGCTCCCAAAACTGGCAGGAAATGGTTCAGTGATTGAGAAATGCCTCCGAGGAAGTTTGAAACTCACGCTTTGGGTTTAGAGCTGTGCCAAGGCCGGGGCCAAAGGCTCCACCAGGCAGATCAATACAGGCTTCAGCTGCTGAAAAGTTCTTGTCATGAGGAAAAGGGACCTCAGACAAAGCTTTCTACTGCAAGGTCATCTACTCTGATCCTCGCGGCCCCTGTTTAATAAAGGACAGACACTGACTCAGGGTATGTATCTGGTATTTCTAAAATGAAATACAGCTCCCAGCGCTGCTTCTGGCACTTGGAATCAGCAGGTGTCACAAAAATAAGGCTGGAAAGGCTCAGTCAAGATCCCCCATTTATGAGAGATTCTCAATTCGTTCTGAAAGCTGTTCCGTAACTCTGTACTGCCCAGGAGCTCTTCTTTTAATTTAATTCTCAAAATGAGTTCAAAGCTGATTGTTTACAGGAAAGTTCTTGCGAAACACGGGGACACCTTAAGAACCACAGCATATTCCAAACCAGCCACGACTCACTCCGAGATTGGAAGCGTATTATTTCGGGAGAATTTTTATCAATTTGCCTCACTGTGCACCTTTTCCTTCCCCGTTCGGGAGGTGACCTGTTTGCTAAGTCGTGTTCCTGTGATGGGGAGCAGGACAGAAGGCTGGAGGAGTCACTGCGTTTGTGCTCCCAACAATTCAGCAGCTGACAGCACTCCTGCTCCAGAACCCCCTTCCCTGCCCTCCTGCTGTCTCCCACTTGTGAGTTCATACAGCTCTTCTGTGACCTAAACTGTGCCAAAAGTAACTTCTTTTCTTTCTCTTTTGGGAAGGAAGAAGCAGCAGTTTATTTTCAGCCCAGATCACACCTCAAATGCCATTCACAGTGTGGCTTCATAAACACAGACGGCAGCACTGACAATAAATCTGCATTTATTCAGGGGGGAGCTGGGATCACCCCTTCCAGCTGCTGGGCTGGTGTTTGCCAACCTCAGACACGACCACACCAGCACTTTCTCCCAAAATTGTCTGCGTTTCAGTCTCTTTTTGGCTGGCAGAGCTCAAGAAGAAAGCATCATTCACTTCATCCCCTGCACACACCCTCACCATCCTGTAAATATTTGTGTTCCACTTCGTGATTCCTAACTCACAGTAAAGCTTGTGTGCTCTCATATTTATGACAGTTGCGCACTACACCCTCATCCAAACCATATTTAAGATTTCAAACTTCAGCGGGGGCTGCCTGTACGCATAAATTGTCTCGTAAGTTCATTTGGTTTTGTCAAAAAGCAGTACCGTTACTTCAGAAGTCCCAACACCCATTAAAACCTGATTTTATGTAGCAGAGGACCACAAAAGGAAAGGACCTTCCAGATTTATTACAAAATACACGCACACACACTCACACGCCTTATGTTACTCTTCTCATCTGTATCAATTCCTCAAGTTCTGTCAGTGCTGCTGAAAAGAATCTTGTTTGCTTGTTTGGCTGCTGAGTGCACACATGTTCCCCCCAAAAAGGGCAAATTGGGAATTAGTTAACACCGTTACTTTGCATTCTACCACCTCCTTGTCACAAATCTAAGTCTTGCAGTAAAAGAAGGAATAGATTTTACTTCTAAATCAACCTTCAGGGCTTTTTACAGGCAACATAAAAAAGTCAGGGAAACGTTTCAAAACGAAGTGTGAGAGTTCCAAAGTTGATAAGAAGGCAGTGAAGTACAAGAAAAGCCCCACTATGGTGTTTATGGGCAGGAACTTCAGTCAGTTCTAGTACCTCATGCAAAGGGAAAAATGGGAGGATCCAGTAAGGATAAAGCTGCACTATAGGGAAATATCAAGAATAAAAACTAACAGATGAATAAGAACAAAACAGAATATATTCTTTTCCTGTAATTTAAAAAATCGGGTTTTGATATGCACAGACCTGAGTGTAGCTCCAGTGCACAGTGGAATAAAAATAAAGCTCAGTTCTGGGCCTGGGCTCTGCTGCTCAGCTCTTTGAGAACCTGCACTTGCTCTCTTTTCCTTGTTCTGTCTATTCCAGCTAAAGATAACTGAGGGGAAAGAAGAGTCAGAGATTGACACTATCACTGCTTTTCTGAATAATAATCACCTGTAAATTTGATTAAAACTACAGCATTTATTTTTAAACGAATAAATGACTTACCAGACAGGAAACTCAATAAAAACAAAATACAGACGAAGAAATAAAACATATTCTGTCTTGTGCGGTAATAGAATATAAATTAAAATACATTAATTGCTCTACCCATATACGTTAAGCACAATTTTTAGAGATGCCTTATTTGAAAAAGAAATTCCTACACAGAAATGTTTCTCCCTTACACATTAATGAACAGCTCGAGTGTGTAACTGCTCTGCACACACCCTACTCTCACGGGCTTAAAGCAGTGTCTTGAGGTTTTGGCTACAGGATCTGCAGCTAATCGTGGAAAAGAAAAATTCCAATTAATTTTTCGTAACGAGGCGTTCAAGCTACTGCCCTTTCCTCCCCTCAGTGTTGTCTGTTGCTAAGCTGCAGGAGAAGGAGCACAAATGCCAACTTCACAAATTACACATTCAAAACGCTAACATACGGCGAGCACATTTCTCATATTCACACAAAAATACATATTATGGAATCCACAATAAATCCCCAGTGTTTCAAGCAAAATAAGACCACTGTGTCTCGTTCCTTTTCTTCCAATAACCATTCTGCATGTGAAACACTGCTGAATTTCAGCTCCATAATAAAGCAGATACTATTATCACTTTTAAAGCCACGCACTCAGCATGAATGGGTTTGACAGAACTACCAGAACTAAAACAGAATTTATTTTGAATTTGACTTTTTTACTACACCACGCTTGGAAATTCCCTGGTNAAAATTAAATAAATTGCAACGAGCTGTTAGGAAACGGGGATTTTTCCTTTTGGAGTGAAAAATGGTAATCAAGTAATTAAATATGTTCAGCGTAATACATCACCACCTTCTCAGTCAAATCCTGTGCTCAAGCACAAAGCAGTGCTGTGGCCACAGTGCCCCCCTCCCAGAGGGTGGTCTGTGAGACCAGAACTCTAAAATCCCATATACTGCAACACAGCAATGCAACGCATCCACGTGCCAGCCCCCAGCCTGACTGAAATGGGATTTGAGCAAGGAAAACCTAAAAAAAGCCGGGTCTGGGTGGAAGAAGCTGTTGAGCTTTTTAGTTTGTTTTTTTTTTGAGACATTTACGATATGATAAACAGCCACAAGGAAATTAAATTGCCCTTACAGAGCACAGCAGTGCAGTGCTAGCACAGTTGCAGTGGCAGAGGCACTCAGTGTTTCATCGTGCTCTGCAAACTGACACGACAGTTTGAGCACTTGTTATTTCAAATCAAACATTTCAATCACGAGTTCACTTCTGTAGACGTCTTTGCAAGCTGAAGTCCGAGAATATGCTAGAATTCGATGTGTGTGCTTTTTTTCCTGAGATAAAAACATAAAGGCTTTGGGGAAACTGTGCCTTCTAATAACTTAGAGCGCGCCACGTCGTGATCATTTGTATTGTTCTGTATTTTATTTAACACGAGTAACACTCATTTACTTGGGGAATTAAAAACAACTCAGGCTGGCCTGGCAAACAAAATCTCAGCGTGCACAAAAACATTCCCCCGTGTGAAACCCACTGCTGGTACTGGGTGGAATTCCACCGGGTGGAATCCTGGCCCTGTGACATCCAGTGGTGACCACCACACTGCCCTGATGGGGCCTCTCGTCCACCTACTCTGCTGAAGCAGCATTTTTACCAGGACATTAAGAAGCAAAGCCTTATGATATTAAAAGTTATTTTTCGAGGCGGCGGAACAATAAATNAAACACTGCTGAATTTCAGCTCCATAATAAAGCAGATACTATTATCACTTTTAAAGCCACGCACTCAGCATGAATGGGTTTGACAGAACTACCAGAACTAAAACAGAATTTATTTTGAATTTGACTTGTTTACTACACCACGCTTAGAAATTCCCTGGTTCAGTTATGTGGGATGTTAAATACATTTCGAACCACAAGTCTGCACAGGCTGGATTTTGACTCCTAGAGCTGCATCCCCATAGAGTACACTGGTATCCTAGGAGGCAAGTAAAGGATTTAGATTTGATAATGCACACCAGTGCAGGATTGCACAGATCTACAGCATTAAAGAGAGCCGTCTAAGGAATTAAAATTAAATATATGAATTTAATTTATAGGAATTTATAGAGATATAAAAAACCCAAATTATATATAAATAATATAAATTAAATATAAATATATAAATAATATAATTAAATATAAATTATATTTATATATAAATATATATATATTCCTATATAATTTATAGG
>VYZQ01056133.1:48941-67030 GCA_013400655.1 Mystacornis crossleyi
AGAGCGCGCCACGTCGTGATCATTTGTATTGTTCTGTATGTTATTTAACACGAGTAACACTCATTTACTTTGGGATTTAAAAGGAAAACAACTCAGGCTGGCAAACAAAATCTCAGCGTGCACACGCCAAAAACATTCCCCCGTGTGAAACCCACTGCTGGTACTGGGTGGAATTCCACCGGGTGGAATCCTGGCCCTGTGACATCCAGTGGTGACCACCACACTGCCCTGATGGGGCCTCTCGTCCACCTACTCTGCTGAAGCAGCATTTTTACCAGGACATTAAGAAGCAAAGCCTTATGATATTAAAAGTTATTTTTCGAGGCGGCGGAACAATAAATCCATTAACACTTCCACTCAAACTTTTCCCAAAATTATTTTTTCGCGTTGTAACAACTACAGATCGCTCTAGTAAATACAGACTGTTTTGGAAATTAAAGGAATATCTGCAAGACCCTAAGAAATGAAAAATAGGATCCTTGCCCTTTGTACGAGACTTGTTTTCCATCACTCACCAGCTGACATCCTTCCAGGGCCTTCACCAGCTGAGCGTTCTGACAGGAGAGAATGGACCCGGCCAAGTTCAGCATCACACACACTGCAGAGAGCAGCATGAAAAAGGTTATCTGGAAAAAAACCAGGCACCCTATTATTACTCACTTCAAGAGGCAAACACGGAAAAATATAATTTAGATGTTCCAGAACTTCCAGCCTGTCACACAATTGCAGGGATGGCAACATTTTATAGATTTTAAAGAGAGTAGGGTACTTAATCTGACAGCGTCCTCGGTCTCGTACTGTAAGGGAAAGCTAAATCAAAACTAGACATGACGATTATATGTTTTCCTCCAGCCATTTCAAAATAATCCATTTATCTCCCAATTTTATCGTACACTCTGAAAATTTAATGGGTTTTATTACCAAGCATTACTAAAAAGTGAGATTTGAAAAATGTTTTATTATAAACAGATGTAGTCTTGAAACCATTCAAATCCTTTTGATGGGGATATGGGTATCTTGAACAGGAAAAGTGTTGGTGAATATCACGTATCATGAGTTCCTCCAAGTTGGGAAAAAAGAGTGAATAAAATTCTGAATATATATAACTACTTCTTTTTTAAACAACAATTACAGTTTAAGCAGCATCCTCCATATCAACTACTCATTGTGTTAATTACTCCTTTTTTATCATCTCAAAATGTGTCAAAACAATCGTTAACTTGATTCCATCATCTTAACTATCATTTTATTGCTTTAAATACAAAGAACCTGGGGCAGTCAGGGCAGACAAATGTCAATATGTAGGGAATGGCATCAGCAGTAAGAGGTCAAGAACTTAAATATTCAGTGTTGACATTGCCATAACTCATCAGGATGAATGCATTATAGGAAATTAGTCAGAAATTCTGTTGCCTCTCTTTTCCATATGCATGCTCACAGCTTACAGCCCTTCACTGTTCTCACAAGATTTTCTCTTTTGTCAGTGCATGTGCTGTGAGTATTTTTGACAAACCTTAAATCCAAAACGGTTTTATATTTTTTTCCTAGTGCTTTTGGACAAAATACCCCGTAACATCCCCAGCATTAACCACAGGACAGGAGCTGTGTTACAGATTTTAGTTGCCAGCTTCAGCTCCTTCCAAGCGTCACAACAAGGGCTGTAACCTACACCAGGAATTTATCTCTCTTTGCAGTACTTCCTCCATATCAGCACTCATTAATGAAGAAACCTCTCTTGGTGTTGCCAAGGTAACCTCTTCCTCTTGTCACTGGCAAAGACACGAGGGAAGGGCCCAGCACTGTCAAAATCATGAAACAGGCTCTTAGAATTCCTAGAATTTTAGAAATTCCGCTTCAGAATTCAGAAAACAGAATTTTAGAATTCCTGCTCATCCCGGTGGGTCTAAGCCTCACATTCTGTTTAGGAGCTGCATTTCCAAGTGGCAGCCACCACATGATACCAAATCCTGAAGTTCCCGACCACACTTGCCCTCCCAATTTTGCTATTTTCTGCCTCATTTCTTAATGTCCCAGGCAAGGAACTACCTAATCTGGACACGGAGCTAAAGGGGAAAACTCACGTCCTTTTCGAGGCTTTTGAAACTGCCTTGCCTCTTGCAGAACACAAAGATCCCAGTAAAAGGAATTGAAGTATTTCCAATGCCCTTCCTCAATGCTTCTCAGCTAAATACCAAAAAAAGCCTTTACTGATGGAGTAGGGCACAGCCGGTTCTCTGCTGTCACCACTTCAGAGGTGAAGTTTACCACCGGGCTGGAAGCCACAGCAGAGAAAAGGAGGCATCAAAAAGTATCAATTACCACGTTTACAGACATTAAAATATATGTTCAGTCTGCTGAATTTTTTTATCACTGCTCAGTCTTTTCTAGCACTGGCACGGGCACAGCAGTAAAAATAAAACCACCTGCAAAACTTTGCAAGAGTGGCCACTGTGGATTATGATGGAGATCCAACACTACATGACGAAACCCTGTAGATTAAGTTAGATATACATTATTTATGAAGTCAAGTCTGCCTAATTTCCACATTAAAATTTTCCTCAGAAAGGGAGCTACCAAATATTTGCTGCAAGAGCTCAGTGTGAGCTGAGCAGTTTGAAACTGAATATAAGAATATAAGACGCAGTTAATCCAATGATCGAGGGCAAGAACTTACACTGAAGTAAATAGAGAATTGTCAAATACTGAAGGGCTATGACATCTTAATGCTGATTTAAAACTGCAGTATTATGCTCTTCACCTTTCTAATTACAACATATAAACAAGATAAAATCTTCCTAGAAATCGGGAAGAAGCATTAACACCACCAAGCTCCAAAAGTCTCCAAGAACTAACACGTGAACAAAACGCAAAACCAATGGATTTATTACGACATGGTGGCAGCAGAACCAATTGGAGAAATCAAAATTTATATTCTATACAAAGGTCTCTGTGGCAGAAATGTGAACAGGACTTCCTACTTAAATGTTACCATGGTCCTAAACTGATTCTACAAAGCCAAACAGTTCAGATGCAATGATTTGAAATGATATAATAATTCACTATTTGAGATATCCTGTTGCACCTGGAATTATAAACTATATATAGTTGAATTCTCCAGTGGCCTTTGGCTGTACTGAAGCTATGGCAGAAAACCTGAAGAGGAATTCCAGGAAACAAGAAGGGCAGATCCACACGAGGCTCCCCTTTTTTACTCCATTTCTGGGAACTACTTTAAGTATAAATATGCAAAGCATATCTAGAGTGAGTTTGCACCTTTGCCATCCCGACAGACCACACCACACACGTTTGCACAGAATGACAAAAATCAGTCCCCACCCCCCCACCTTGCAAGGGAGAGCCCAGAATGAGTGACCTTCCATACTGAAAGAAAAAAAAAATAAATATTTAAGCCCTAACCCTAACAGGTTATATTATCTTTCCACTTTGAAGGAAGCTATTTGTTAGTTCTCTCTTGAGTACAGCTTGACCTTTTAGAAAATTATTAGTACTCGCAGATCATTTGTGAACATTTTTTCCTGCACATTTCTTAAACGTAGATACAGCCATACACTTGCCTTCAGAATGTCCCAAAGTAGACCATCTTCATTCTATGGATACCACCAAAAAAATCAAAGGGATTTACAGATGCTGATATATTCTCTGCCCTCCGTTCTTTTTCATCGCTTTCATTTTTGCCTCTTAATATTTCTCTTTTCTTCACAACTGGCCTCGAGTAATTTATTCTGTTTTGTTTTTACCGTAACAAATATTTCAAACATAATGCTTTCTGAATAGAATTTTGATCACCTAAGCCAGATCTAAAATTTGCAACCACCTCAGCCATATCGGTTTAATTTTCCTTCCAACATACTCTCCAAGGAAGTAAAAACTGGAAGTTTTAAAAAATTAACTAATGAGACACTGTTTCTCAAAGATGTTCCACAACAACAGCGAGCAGGAAAAAGCTGACATTTAGGGTCTTTAGACACTTATGAAGTTAGGAGAGACAACCTTTTTCTAAATTAGCTTTGTATACGACAATCTATATTTAAACACAACAGATAAATCAGTAAATTGAAATGAATATATTTTCTTTAACAGTGTGAGCAGCCTAAATAACTTCTTAAAAAATCTACACGAGGCTGAATTTACACTTCCACAGCAGCTTGCCTGACGGGTTCATCCACCCAAACAATACATTACTTTTTGCAAGTGTCACACTGCAGGGACGATTCGCCCCATGCACGTGTCACCGGAATGCTACTCCACAGAAATTAACCTTCCATCACATCTGCAGCAGGATTCCCTGAGGAAATAAAGGCTCGTGTTGCCCTGCTGACAAGGACGGGCATCAAAAGCTTCGCAAGCGGCCCTTCCCGGCAGAAGCATCACGGGACAGCAGCAGGATGGAAAGGTCACATACACGGATATTTCGCATCTGTCTTTGCCAGCCTATTAATAGCAATTAGCTACTCATGTGCAATTATTCTCGTTAATTAACTACCGCGTGGGCCCTCTGAGCCCTCGCGCACCAGAGCTCCGACTTTTCACGGCCGAGGAGGGAAATCCTGCCGGGTGAGCGGGGTCAGGAGCCACGGCTGCTGGTCTCCACCAAGGGCGTTCTCAGTGTCCATTCCTGGGGCAAGGCTTCAGCGTGGACAGCAGCTCCTCCCAGCCTGATCCTCATGGAAACTCGCCACAGTTTTGGCCACTTCAAGGAAAACTGCACACACATCTCTAAGGAAGACTCACGTGAATAATTTGATCTGATCTCCATCAGTAAATGGAGAAAGCTTTGAAATTTCAAAGACCTTTCCTCATATACCTGCAGTAGAACTTGATCCAGAAGGCTGCTGGAGGTTTTATAGCATCTGTAGCAAGGAAACCCAAACACTCAATCACATGTGTGTAGCTCAGGATCTAAACTGTGATTTACCTGGCAAGCAAATCCCACTGAAATCTAAGTATTTTTCTCGAACAAGCACAGGATAATTAGATTCTCTTCGGGTAATAGTGCATTTCCTTCCACCTGTCACACAAATAAAACTAAAATCACGTGAGTTTTGACTCAGTACAAAGACAGAGGTATCCATTCCCAACTCCATCACGCCCTAAAACATTTTGTATTAGTTCATACAAATATTTACTCTCCTTTTAAATAAAAACATTTCAAATGCAGCTCATCTTGTCTAGAATAAAGAGGACACAGAACGTTCATTCCAAAGAGATGCTTTGCCCTGTGACATCTTTTCTCCACCACTGCAAAGATTTCCCTGATTCACTTCTTCTGTTCCCATCTCAAGTGTTTTTTCTTTCCCTCCCAGTTCACAACCTTACTGGCTCATTCTCCATTTTTTCCCCTCTTCCTCTTCTATCTATTCTAATCAAAGGACACTGGGGGTAGGTTTTTCTGTCAGTTGTTTCATGATACTTAAGAAGGGAATCAGTAGTCTAAGTTTAAAAAAACCAGCAATAGGCAGTGCACGTTTTAAAAGCTAAATGTGGACGTTAATCTACCTGCAAAAAAAAAATTTGGAACATGAATGTAATCAGAGTTTACACAAACTCTAATTGCAAGTTTTGAAGACCACGCTTTTCAAATATTATTTACAGTCTACACTTTCCTCACTAAATCATTCGGAACTGAGATACAAATCTAGTGCAATTCAGTTATTTATGGTGATTGTGGCACCGAATCTCTGAAACATCAGAGATTCCATTGTATGATTTCTTACTGACACGGCTCTGGCTCACTTCTTTCTGATCTCCTCGGTCCTGTTGTTCTCAAGAGCTTTTGATGTTTATCTTCCTCACGTTGCCAGACTTGCATTCCAATTTCTCCTTCCTGTCCTAGTCCTCCACAATTCTCTTCCCCCGATTTAGCACTCAGCTCCTTTGAATTTGGGTTCGTTTCCTTCCATGCCCCCAGAAAAGAGGTCACAGAAAAACACTGCTTGCTACTCCAAAGCCCGGCTTCCCATCAGCTCCGAGCAAAACCTACAGCTTTACATTGGAGGAGCGACTTTTTGAACCAGCACTGGATTTGCCTTCCGACCAGAAGTTACTGCAGGTTCCCAAGTTTCCTTTGGAAAGCAGCCGTGCCCAGCCCTCATGGTACCCGGCGTACCAGAAACTCTGAACAACACTGGAGTGTAAGATGTGCTCGTTTCCACCCAGGGCTTCGTTCACCTTTAAACGAACGCCTCAGCCTCAAAGCCGAGTGTCTGTCGGACAGCAGGGCTCCCAACAAACACTTGGATCACGGACCCCCAAGAACGCTCATGCTGCACCGGGGCTGCGGAGCGAGCAAGGCGTCTGCTGGGGCAGAGGGAGGTTCTGCAGCTCCTCTGGACGTCACTCAGGTACCACAGTCAGCAGTGACACAGAGGGGATGGGCGCCCTCGGACTCTGCTCTGCCCCCACGCTGGGCGTTCTTTCCCTCCCTGTTCTCCCGCAGTCCTGACCCGTCTGTGCTGACGTTGTCCCTCCACTGCACAGATCATCTTCTTACTCCAGGAGCCAAACACCAGATCTCTGCTTGGCGGTGGGGATTGGAGGGAGGACATCCCCTCGTTCTATTAATTCGAAGATTTCGCTCAGATTTCAGCTGAAAGGAAGATGCAAATTGTCTCACAAGAGTTTAAAAAAGTCTTGTCTCATCCCTCAAGCTGCTCTAGGATCTCAGGTTAAGCAGCACGGCCAGGAACACGACAAAGCTCCACTGCAGTGAGAATATAAGAAACTTAACAATACACTATTTCTATAAATTTTATATTTCTTCTGCTTCCTGTGGTTTGGTTATTCCTGCTGTACCCCGCAATGACATCTAGTGAGAGGAGATAATCAATGAGGAAAAGCATTTGGGCCAGTTTTACATATTCATGCATCTTATGGGGCAAGAGTATATGTGGATATATTTATTTAAAATTATTAGTAATTGCCTTTTTCAACACAGACTTTTTGTAATGATTTTTTTAGGAAAAAAAAAGGAAAACATTTATGTCTGAATTTCAAACAGTTCAAGTTTTTCACTGGAATTTTAGAAAGAAAATCTCTCATTTTGCAACACAATACCAAGCTGACCCAAGAGGAATATTTTCTTAAAAAGTCAGTTTTATATTTAACTGATTCTTTCCATGGGTGCAGCCTGAGACTGTGCACAGCAGTTCATCCTTCTGCCTGATGTGCAGGTTGAACTGCAGCTATTTACAGTGGCTTCTCTTATTTTTCTTAAATGAAGAAAATCCTATGCGCTTATCATTAAAAAAAAAAAAATCTTGAAATAATGGTTCATTTGAAGGGACAACACGTTGAAACTGAGTTATACACGCAGTGATTTGCCTGTTCTCTGGTGCACAGAACTGGATCTGGAATGCACATTTCATAGTAAATGCTTTTAAACAGCTCTTCTGAGTAGTCAAGATCATTTATTAATAAGTAGTATTATCTTGTGGTCACTGACATTCACAGACATTAAGAAACCCCACATTTCTGTTCATGGAAAAAAAAATCGTAAATCTATCAGTTTATCGTAAAAACTTCCAGTTGGAAATGCAAAAATATTTTTCTGGGGTCATCCAAATGCCAGATGGCAACAGAGCAGCTTTCAACTCAATTCAGAGGCTGAATTAATCTCCTTAGCACAAATAGATTTGCAATTACCATAGATTAGATTGTAACAGAAAAATAATCTGACTGCAGAGTTTAAAGTTTTTTTTACAAGGTAATTCAGCCTCAGGAGCTCCACAAGCTCTCTCCCAATTTTCAGACACTTCCATAAACCACGAGGAAACAAATTCCTCCTTCAACACTGCATTTTAACATTAAGCAGTGGTAGTGACACAGCCAACGCTTGGTTTCCAAAAAAAGGGACTCTTTAGAGATTTCCCCAAAGCTCTACCAATACTCTGAGATTCCGCAATTGAAAATAGGGAAAGCTTAAGGAGGAAACATCTGAAATATACAGAAAGTGCTGTTCAAAATCAGTGTGTAAGCAATTTAAATATCTCCTTTGCCTGAGTGTTTCCTCTGGTAAATGCAAATACAGGTTTGTAACAGACAATGACTCCTTGCACATATAAAGCGTTTTGGCAAGATAAGCAACTGATGGCTGGGAGGCGACCAAGAAAATTCAGGTAAGCTCACAAAATCTGGTGACTTTTCCAGATAATTAATATTTGCAAAGACGCTTTAGCAGGAGAACTTCTAAATTCCTGCACATTAATATTGCAGTAAAATGTCCTTAGTACACACACACATTTGTAAATCTTTGATGAATGTATAATCCAAAGCAGCGTTCATACTAATAGCTTATAAATACACAACTACTCTCCATTTTGACTTTGGTTCCGAAGTGTTAAACTATTCCACAACACGCTCTTTCCTACACCACAACCAGGAATTAATGGTCGAGGAATTATTTGCCTTTAATGCTTCTTCAACTTCCTCTTGTTGCCTGCAGAAAATAACACGTTTGGAAAGGAAAGACATCTGTGGAAAAAGCCTGTGCAGTTACAGCCCTGGCCAGCAGGAAAGCACCACACAGCCACCCACTCACTGCCCCTTGCAGCAGCATTGGAAGAGAATTAGAACAGCCCAAGTGAAAAAAAAAACAAACTTGTGGGTGGAGATAAAGATAGTTGAATAAGCAAAGGAAAGAGGAAGGAAAAAGCCAAAGCAAAGTGGTGCTGTGTGGGGAAACTAGGAAGCCGTGACACTGCACAAGTGCTGCTCAGCAATAGTCAAAACACCGATTATTATAAACCAGTTTCAGTCACAAATCCAAGATACGCGGAAAACTGGCACCTTATAATATTATCACAGTTTCACCAGTTTTCAGGACGTCACAGATGGTTTACGGTTTAATTTTATATAACTTTATTCATAGCTTCAAATGATAAAGCCATTTATCTATCTTTCTGCTATCACTCTCGGCAATGCCAGATTTTGTAACACATTGCAACAAAAAAGACACGTATTGTAATCGATTGTCTAGCTGCTTATAATAGTATAAAATAGGTTAAAAGGTCATTATTGACCATATGTATTTGGCATATGTGTGGTATAAACAGACGAGGAGAAACACGACTCATTAGCACGTGGGAGGCACTTTGTGCTCGGAGGGTGCAAAGTCACAAATTATTGATCGCTAATCAGAACCGTCGCGCTGCACACGCGGGGTCCCACCGCCCAAAGGTATTTACAGCTCAGCCAGGAGAACAGGACGTTACGCAGCCACTGTAAAAGTACTGCACGGCTTAATCACACACAGAAGTGCAAAACATCATCCCCGGCCCCATCCTTGCAGGTGATTTTGGTCTCACCGAGTACCAGCACAGAAGATCAGGATCTAACTCGAGAGCAGGAAGGTTACTCCTGGAAATAAATAATTTCTTAGAGCAGGCTGTAGGAGGGTGAGCTGCTCTGCAGGCAGTAATGTTGCCGTTACTGTTTCCTCCCTTTTTTCTTTATTTCCTTGGCCATGACTGCCTATTTACATTTCTCTGAAGGAATCAGTGTCAGAAAGCCCAGCTCAATTCACAACACGCAAGTGAGTGTTCAGGAATCAAAGAATCCAAGCCTCAACAGGCCTGGGTAACATTTCGGATGCATGAATATTGTTTATTCCAATGATGTAAGCTCTGTGCCTATTGTTTTGGTTCATAACACTCTAAGATATACCTGAAGTTCTAATTAAGCTAATTCTTATTAGTACAAGACTTTTAATTTCATACCGTCCATTATATTCTTTATTCTGAGGATTATCTTTAGTACCATGTTACAAATGTTTCATGTTGCTGTGTTACACATACACATTTTTTCCAAGGCAGTGTTCACCTGCTAACACATCCTTATTGACACAATCAAGTGTTTTTAATAGGATTTAATTAATCTATTTAATTGTTTTCCATCTAATATTGCTTTAAATTAGCAGGTTAACTGAAACTCTACTAGCATGCACACACAAAGAATGGATTACTGTTCATTATTAAGTAACTATGTAAATCTCACAACAGAAATAATAATATAGCAGAAAATCATTCTGCAGAAGAAGATGAACAGCTACTAATTTGGAACGGAATTTTTTCCATCCACATAACTGGTTAAAAAGATTGCTCTGCAGGGCAGTTTTAGGCAAGTAAAGTTAAATGCAAAGGCACAAGCAGTCTGTTTGTGAGACAGAAGAAAAATACTATTTCCACCCAGGTAGTTTATACAAGACAACTCCTAGGGCCCTTCACTTTTTGTACTGAGTGTTTATAAATATCAGTGTAACAGCACTGCCAACGATCCCCACAGATTACGAGGCTTCTCTATAGAGGTAAAAGCACTGGGAGTTACTCACCACAAGGGACAGGGGCCTCTTCCACGACACAACACCAATCAATCCTGACAACAGCACCTGTAACACAGCACAGTTACTGCAGAGGCACCAGGTTACACCTCATTAAAAGCACAGGAGGGAATAAGATGAAGTTAGTACACAGTCAGGAGGTGTATTTCCAGAATGTGGAAAGCCAAATGATAAAAATATAATGCTTTCCCTTTATTCTCAATACAAAATGAAAAGGACTAGTACCAGGAGGTTTTTAAACTAATTTCAGTCCAGCTGGCAGATTCACTCAGTTCTGATCAGATCACAGTAAGTCTTAAAACACTTATTCTTTCCCAAATGCTATCAACACTAAAGGACAATAAATGTTTAGGGCAAATTTTCTTGTGGTCTCCTAGCACAACTGAAAATCAGCTAAAAAACGGGGACTAATGACAGGACAATCACAAAATTATCCAGGGTATCCAGGTAAATTCACAAAAGGGTTTTTGTTGTGTTTCACCCACCCACACAACCTCCCCACTTGATCTTATGTTGGAGAGAGGACCCATATATTCATTAAAACTTGTATTTAGCGTACAGATACATTATTTCCGATACCACAAAACAAAACCGAGCAGGATTCAGACCTTTTTACACCTTAGCTGATCTTAGGTATTTTAAAATAACATGCAAGTTAGAGCTGAGACACCATGAGCTTTACATATAGTTAAAAATAGAGGGAAACTGCAGCAATGGGGTGAGGGATTTTGACCCTGGCATGGGAGAAAAAAAGTGAAGATGAACATTTTCATTAGAATATTTAATTACAAAAACAGTAAAGCAGAACACAAACAAAATGCAGAGAAAAGAATGCACAATATATTTATCTCATGAGTCCAAAGCGCCATTTTTTCCCCCTCAGCTTGTGCAAAAAGTTTGTCTAACAACATTCCCACCCCATCCCGCTTTCCTGACAATCTTTTAGGTGCAAAAAGAATAGATTGTAATAACTGAAAACGCATCAATATCCAGGCACTGCAGAAGCACTGCACACTGCACCGGGCACCAGGCTGGAAACACGTAAGCCCAGCGACACTCGGTGGGACTGTGGGAGCAAGAGCTGGGGGTCACCTGGAGCAGCTGCGTCGTGGAGGGCCCAGTTTAAGTTTTCACAAATTCTAGCCCGTGGGTGCTCACGCTGTGAGCACGTTTCAGCCGTATTTCACAATATCCACAATATTTCTGACAATATCCGCAGCTGCAACAGCTGTTGAAAAGATTGCTCAGAAAGACAACGCGTGGAAAATGCACGTTTTGGTATTTTCTTCAGCAGCTCTGCCGTTAAAAAAAGATCCCTCGAATGAGGATTTTTAGTAAAACTTCGGTGTTAGTTTCTACGTGAAGTAGAAATGCAACAGCTGAGAGATAAATGCACAGTAAAAATGAACCAAGAGCAGGATGTGGATATCAAAGTCCGTCCAGATAATGCCCTACATGCAAATGTGCATAGTTTGTATTCTACAGCATGGCAGCTACATAGCTCTGGATGTTGGCCAAGTACAGGAAAAGCTGAGAATTCCATCTTTGCAGTTAATTAAATGTGCTCACACAGCTATGTTAGCTTATTATTACAGGATGATAACTTGGCTCTGGGCTGATAGTCCTGTAATGTGAAACTGCACTCGGAAGGTAAAATGACAAGGTTAGCCAGTCTATCTGCAGGCTAGACAGCAACACGCTCTCAATTAAATAAATGGGCGGGCTGAAATTGTTAGGAAAGAAAACCCTTTAGGAAAAGCAAGAAATTGCATTCCAAAGCAGAGCATGTATCGATACATAAAATATTCATACGTAAGTCAGTATTTCTCCAAGTCGTACGGTCAGAGCCAAGACACCGCCGTAGTGCACTACCCACGAGTAGCAAATCTTTACTTTCATTTACTTCTCATTCACGTGCGACCTCCCTTCCATGAATGAAACCTCCACCCCTCTTGTCCTGTTTTGTGGCACGGCACGGGAGGCAGGAAGGGAGCTGATCCTTTTCTGTTCGGCTGAACTGCAGCGGGGTTTGACCTTTACAAAGGCCTCGTAAGGGGAAAGAGGTACGTGAGTTTTGGGTTGGGAAAGGAGAGCTTCGGGGCACTCGCTGTACCATCCAAAGGGTCAAGCACGGCCAGGCCACTTGATAAATTCACACTGATAACAGACACAACAGCTCAGTCTTCCACCTGTGTCTTTAATATTGTCGTTTTAAGAGGGCACTCAACAACGCTGCCGTGTAATTTTCCAACCCCCGTTAGTCGCCTGTGTCAGTCACTGGTTACCCCAAAAAAAAAACTTATTTTGCTGAGATGCAGCTATTTCCAGTGCCAGGCACGTCACATTAACCCACAGCGTGCACAGCTATATAACTAGGAAAAAAACACACAGAGGATATCACAGACATTTAGTTAGAATACACCAAATTACTATCAAAATAGAAAACTAAAGATTTATCTTGATATTGAAGATGACCAGGAATTTAAGAACAAAACCAAACCAAACAAACATCGCAAACCCAAACAAACAACCCCACAAAACCCCCCAAACCCAACCAACCAACGTGCAGAAAGCCCCCAGTCTCAAGGTTTTGCTTTCTCTTCAGCTTATATTTCTTATAAATACAATGCTAACATTAAATTCAGTGAGCAGACACTCCACTTTGTTTATATATAGAAGTAACAACTGTTTGAAAAGTAGTATGAAATTATTTTAGAGGCCCAAAAGATCTTCCAGTAATCACTCGGAATATTCAACAGCTCGACATTGCAATCTTTAAGGCTTCTCATGCTTTTCAAAAATCACTACGTCACATGTATTCCGTGCACAGGTTTTTGCTTTCTTAAATAAAAAGTAAATTGGAGTTTGATGGTTTTAACGATCCCTTAACCTTGGCAACGCGTTTTGATTTCAGGACCTGCAGAGTTTATCCACCGCCTTGGACACAGCTTCTATCTGCAGAATTGTCGTGAACCTCACCATCACACAATAATCGAAATTAATGAAAGCCACTAAAAACACTCCAAAAAGTAGGTTTGCCCAATTCCTTAAGGAGAATTCCCGCAGATACACGTAGATATGTGCACCTGCTGATTGTGACAATGCTGGTGCACAGAGGAAAAAACCAGAATACATCAGAGCCGGCTTCTGCAGCGTTGGAAACGCAGTAACTCAACTTAAATAAATAAATAAATATGCCATGCATATGAAAACTCCATTATCGTTAACGCAAGCGGTGCTCATGCATGACAAAGATGCACTCACTTTAACAGGCACGTACCGAGGCAGGACAAAACCAGAAAGTAAAATTCCTTTCCAGCACAGGGACTGCAAACAAAGGATTAGCCCTCGATGGTGTCTTGTCCTGCATTTCCCCTCCACAGTCTGGTGACTCCCTAGAAATTCAGAGGGCTCTGACCTTGACTGTGGGGCAGATCAGACGATGCAGCCTCTTGATGGATCTTAAACCCTCTGCTTTCCAAGTGTCCAGTTCCAAAATGGCTCTTGTATGAGATACATTCTCTAGTGTGGTTCCTTCAAACTTCTTTGCTGAACTACGTAAATCCAATATTTATATAAATATTAATTAAAACCACATTAAGTATAGTGAAACACTATCAAGGTACAAAAAAATGACGGAAACGTAAAATTACTGATGTCTATATATTAACTTGCTTAATAAAATAAATTAACCTTTCTTTTTCCCTTAGTTCAACCTGGGATTTAACAATGCTGTTCTAGTCTAATATAGTGCAAGAGTTACAGAAAACTCTATCAAGGTACAAAAAAACCCTACAGAAACACTATCAAGGTACAAAAAAACCCTACAGAAACATAAAATTACTGACGTCAATATATTAACTTGCTTAATAAAACAAATTAACCTTTCTTTTTTCCCTTAGTTCAACCTGGGATTTAACAATGCTGTTCTAGTCTAATACAGTGCAAGAGTTACAGAAAACTCTATCAAGGTACAAAAAAACCCTACAGAAACACTATCAAGGTACAAAAAAACCCTACAGAAACATAAAATTACTGACGTCAATATATTAACTTGCTTAATAAAACAAATTAACCTTTCTTTTTTCCCTTAGTTCAACCTGGGATTTAACAATGCTGTTCTAGTCTAATACAGTGCAAGAGTTACAGAAAACTCTATCAAGGTACAAAAAAACCCTACAGAAACACTATCAAGGTACAAAAAAACCCTACAGAAACATAAAATTACTGACGTCAATATATTAACTTGCTTAATAAAACAAATTAACCTTTCTTTTTTCCCTTAGTTCAACCTGGGATTTAACAATGCTGTTCTAGTCTAATACAGTGCAAGAGTTACAGAAAACTCTATCAAGGTACAAAAAAACCCTACAGAAACACTATCAAGGTACAAAAAAACCCTACAGAAACGTAAAATTACTGATGTCTATATATTAACTTGCTTAATAAAACAAATTAACCTTTCTTTTTTCCCTTAGTTCAACCTGGGATTTAACAATGCTGTTCTAGTCTAATATAGTGCAAGAGTTACAGGAAACTCTGTATTTATTCTCTAGTCTTATTCCTGCTTCCTTGCTCAGCCTGATTTAACATATATCAAGTCATTTGGTCCTTTTCTACCAATTAATGGGTTAGTCACCTTTTCAGCTTGTAAATACAAGAAAAATTCTCTCGTCAGTGGATTCAGTTCTGTGAAAATAAGCATACAAGCTCTTCAGAGTAAGTGCAGAAATCTCTTCAAGGGTGATGTTTCTGTGAAATCTCCCACGGCCGTTGTAAAGGGTAGGTAATAATTTAACAAAATGCAAGCATTAAATACTGTGTGAGTAATGTCACAACTACCACATACTCAGAGACTATAAAAGCGTGACACATCGCTAGCAGAGCACGAAATCTTCTTACAATAACACTCTCTGCAGCGTCTGCAATCCATTAGTGCAAAACGCTGGTAAAGTTAAATACACACTATGGGAAAAAGAACTGTGCTGCACAGGAATTAGCTGAAAAGGGGCTAGAATAGCCCACCAGTAATATTACTCTCCATACCAATTCCTGGAAAACAGGAAGGATGGAAATATCTGTAAAAAAACCAGCCATGGGCTAAAGTTTAAAAAATAGTTAATATAAATATTTATTAGCAAATATGCAAACTGACTGCTCAACATGCAGCTATTACTAATACCCGCGGACTGCTCTCTCATTTAAAGACTACATCACTATGAACACAAAGAGCACGAGTGCCACCAGACCGAAACCACAAGCAAAAGATCCGGATGCTGAAGGATAAACACAAGCAAGTCAACAGCAAGCAGAAAACCACAATGATTTAAGCCCAGTTTTGGGCTATTTTATAAAAAAGACTCAGCGTGTTCCTGACTCACAAACACTACATCACAGCTTAGTCGCTCTCATTTATCCACTGTGAACCTAAAACTAATCTAATTCTAATTGCCATGGAAACAGGAGCAGAGAAACAAAATCCCTTGGTGCCCCCCAACAACAGGACAGTAAAATTACCTATACATTGACACAGCTACCAGAATGTGTTAACAGCACACGATTTTGATCTCATTTTAAGCTCTAGAGTGAGCTTTTCGTTGGTTTTGTCTTTGTATTCCTATCAAATATTCCCCATGCCCATCAGAAATCTGCTCATTACACATCTGTAATTTGTTACTAGAAGGAAACAATTTGACATACAGAGAAAAGCACTGATGGAGCACATATCCATTAGAGTAATATATTTTTCAATTATAAAAAAAATTTCATATGTTCTGTATTTGTTACTGTTCTGAGTGCTTCAGAACTGTTATTCTCAACTTCACTAAAATATGCAAACTGTATGAAAAGCTATGGACAGGGATTTAGATAAGATATTAAGCACAGAGCTGATATGTCAGTGACTCACAACGCAGTCTTAATTCTAATCTGTTTTTTATTAAACATACTCACAGAACACACTCTTACATTATCTTCTAGGCCCCATAATGTAATCCATGAGCATTAATAAGACACACAGCCATTAGCAGAAGAGTATTTAAACAGAAAAGTAACTTGAGCAGTTTGGAACCAATCCTCCAAGCTTTCCAATGGATTAGGTTATTTACGAACAAACCTGAAATAAGCAGAGGAGTGAAGGGCGAGCTCAATACGTGCTGGTTCGTAGGGGGAGAGTTTGAACTCGGGATGAAGTCTCCTGAGATATCCTAAGGGATAACCAAAGCTTTGGTGGCTCTCGGACAATTGTCCCAAATTAAAATGAAGCTCCCTCACAACCCAAGCAACTTGGTTTGTTCAGAATGACCCGTGGATGAAGCAAAAGAACGTTTCACAACGTTCAAAACGAAAGCCAGACCAAGAAATTCTTTCAAAAGTCATTGACTGAAGAAATGTGCTGCCAACACACGATATTCAGCATCTCTACAGCAGCTCAGATCAAGTGTGGGTAGCTTATCAATTCTTTGAAGCAGGAAGGGTTTACTGAGGCAGCAGTCAAAATCTTAATTAAAATGCACTGAACCAAAGAAATCAGTGAAATTAGAAGCAGTTTGTCCAATATGATAGATCTGTATGCAGGTGTTGTAAACTCAACTGTTAATTCTTTCCTCATCTGAATATTTATTTTCTTGGTCTTCATGTGCGTTCCATCCAATAGATTGCAAAGATGATTTCTAACAGGGACGAAGCCCCCACACCTAAAAGTATATTGAATTTCCTTTCCAAAACTACTGATACATTTTTAATTGTTTGTAATGAAAAAATAAGGCACTTGAAATCATTAAAAAGCTATTAGGTGTCTATAAAATAAATCATGTTTCATTTCTTTCATAATAGTTACATTCCTTCAAGGGGCTGAAAATGTGAAAACTTTATCTTAACTCCAGTAATGAAGGATTCCATATTTTTCCATTACTAAGGCAAAGGTATCACCCAGCTATCCAAACTTCACTTCCAGGATTTTCATTTTATGTTTCACTGCACTTAAAAAAATAATTATATCCATAACATTACTGTGGGGAAAAAAAAATACTGTGATAAATTTCCTTAGACATTTCCTAATCTGTTTTCACACCAATCTTGACTTGTATCATTGGCTCAGTACAGAAAATTATTCTAGAAATATTGTTCCCCAGTAGCAGTAGGAAATTACTAATCACACTTTTGCTGCTGGGCTCTCCCAATAATTATAAGAATGAAGACCGAGATTGTTCAGATAACTGAAATGAGACAACGGCTCTTTCAATTACTGACACAATTTCTCAGGGGATGAAAGCTGAGGTGTATTATGAAATAATACATTAAATATCTAAATATCAATAACAAGAGCATTTTCTTTGCCTCAAATTCAGAAGAGCTTCCAAAAGCACATGAAATGCTTTGTCTCTGCACATAACTGGTACAGAATTGGCTCCACTCCTCCAATTCCACAGATCCTTTGGAGCTGTGCTTTAAACCACAGAGCCACAGGGCACACGGAGAGAGATTAATCAAAGACTCGCAGCCCTCACACTGTAATGAGCGTGATTAGTGATTTGCTTCCAGGCCGTGCTACCTGGTAAAGCAGACGGTTCAGGATGCACGGGTGGCAGTGAGAAAGGGGCAGAGCAAATATGGAATGGTCAGATCAGATAAACCCCAGCCTATGGACTTCTGCCACCACGCTCTTGGTGGAAGCATCTACAGCACTGCACTCCCCATCTTCGGAGACAACCCTTCCCAGGCAGCCCCAACCACA
>VYZQ01056136.1:0-14142 GCA_013400655.1 Mystacornis crossleyi
TTGGTTTTTATAAGTGCCCTGAGAAGGGTTCTCATGATTCCGTACAAATATTTCCGAGGCGGGTGTCAGAAGATGGTGCCAGATTCTTTTCAGGGGTGCCCAGCAACAGGACAAGGCGCAGTAGCCATAAACTGAAACACAAGAAGTTCCTCCTCAACATGAGGAAGAATTTCTGTCGATGAAGGGTGTCAGAGCACTGGAACAGGTGCCCAGGGAGGTCCTGGAGAATCCCTGTCTGAAGATATTCCAAATCCAAACCTGTGTCACCTGCTCCAGGTGACCCTGCCTTGGCAGGGGGGTTGCGCTGGATGACCTAAATTATTCTGTGTTTTCTGTAATTAGAAAGGCCAAACTGTCTCTGGATTTTGGTGTGTGCTGTGTGTGTTTTTGTTTATTTTTATTTTAACAGTACAGAGTGATTGTTTTGGTTCTGCTCAGAGATTTGTTACAGTAAAAAGCTTCTTGGAGAGAGCAACATAGATAAAAAATAACTGCAGAAGCTGCTGTAATTAAAAATACAATGTGGTGAATTATGCTTGAGGAGTGTATGGGCAGGTTTTGTGCCAAAGAAACCAAAGATTCACTTGCTTACAGAAGTCAAGTGTCTGTAGAGTAAACTCTAGATAGGACTGTCTTAAGAACAGACAAAACTATTGTTAGGAGAGGCTTTTCTCCACTGGTTAATGCTTCCACACCACTGTGCTTGAATAATGGCTATAAAAGCTTCTGGTTGTAAACCTCTACAGTTTTATCAGTGATTATCAAGCAAAAGTTTGGAGCAGTGTATCTTTGTAGATTGGAGTGTCACTGTGTCAGTTCTAACCCAGAATTAAATAAGGCCTCTTAATGAAGGCTTAAGCAGCGTGAAAATGAGCATCAAAATTCCAGATTTGCCAAGGAAAGCTGTTTGCTAATCTGAAGCTCTTCACTGCCTGTCCTCAGCTGTAGGGGTAGTGCCTTTTGGGATGGGGCTGGATGGCCTTTCCTGACTATCAGGTTTTATTTTGATGTATAATCTAATTAAATTGCCTATTACGTTGGCTATACCGTGCTTATCTGTGGCCCCAGGTGACAGTGAACATCCCCACTGTTTTTGCTGTTTAATAGGGGTTCTGGTTCTATTGTGGGATGTGTGATCATTTTAGAGTAGCTGAGTTATTGGCACTGCTGTCATTCTGCCTCACTGCTGAGCCCATCGTTTAGTGACCTGTCCAGAGCTTTTTTTGTGTTTGAGGTGCTGGAGGCTTTCTGTTTATTTAAAGGAATAATTAAAACGATATTTCCTTCAAGATTGCCAGGCATTATTATAATGTCACTGTTTAGCTTCACTGAATACAGCAGTTCCTCACTGTCATAGTGGGACTCTGCTGTGTTCAGTGGATCCAGCAGCAGCCAGGGCAGCTTTTATCCTGAAAACAGACAAGTGTTCACTAGAAGCTCCCAAATGCAAGGATTCCTCTGTCTGTTATTAGGATATGACTTCAAACAGGAAGGTAACTCTGAATTAAAATGTGTGAGGTCTTAAAACTATACCTGAAATCAGACATGCTTAAAATAAGAGACCTTTAACAACCAAATGTTCTTGGAAACGTGCGTAGGGATGTACTCCCAACAGCTCAGTGGTGCCGTGAAATTGTTGTTTAGTTCCAGCTTGGGATCTCTGGTGCCACCAGGACAAATATCTGGTGTGTGAATTGCACGTTCACTCAGTGAGTAAAGGAGTGAGTGTACTTGAGAGCCCAGTGACTGAGCGAACTCGCGCACTCCTCACATCTGAGTCCTGCAGAAAGCTTCATTCCAAGATCCGTATCAGCTGACTTCCCAAACCGAGAGATACCACCCTGCTTTTCCTGGTTTCCCCGGAACAGAAAGATCAGGGCCTTTGCTGTTTGCAAGGGCTGCAGCAGCGTGATGAAAACTTGTATTTCAGGTCCTAAGACTATTGTATGAGGTGAGGATTAAGCAATCTGCTCTTTCTTTGCTCCGTGAGTAACTCTGTTCCTTACACCAGGCCCTTGTGAAGGTCAGCCCTCTCCAGTAACGAGCTCCAAGACCAAACCAGTAATGATCCAGTTAAACACTGCTTACACTAAAGAACCTGGAGCTGCCTGTGTTTATCACTACACCCTTTCTCATAAAACAGTGTAACATGATTTTTTCTTTAACTTAAATGCGCTAAGAGAATAAAGAGGGAATTAGCAGTGTGCAGCTAAAGAAAGGAAATTTTGGTAGGACAAAGCCCTGTGCTGAGGGGAAACTGTAAAATTTAGTTACTGCATCTTTGGTCAGGTGTTGCCTTCAGCAGCAGGTTGTTCTGATCCCCATGGCTATCCTGGTAACACAGCTCCTGGAGATTAATGGGCACTGTTGGATGAAATGGTTCTTTGATTCAGCCACATTAAAATCTTGTCTTGGCAATTGAGTTTTTAACAGCTGGAGCATCAAGTTTTCTAAGTACCTTTGTCCCTTGCTAAATGTTATTTGAATGACAAGTTTTTACTCTTGAAAGAGGAACAACTTAAACTGTTCCATTTTGCCGAACAGAACTACTTCTTCACGTTTTCTCTCTGTCTTTTAGAGGTTGATTAACCTCAAAAAAAACCCCAACAACCAAAACAGCCTCTTAATTTCTTTCTCTCCATTAACTGAATAGTTAACTCTAAGACTGAAGCTGTTGATGTGATGATTTGGGTCTTTAATTTTAGAAGATCAGCAGTCTAAGATTTACTTAGGTATTTTTACCTCTAAATGTAAGTAAGGCTTGTACCTCTTCAGCTCTACTGTGTTTTGCTTCTGTATCATGTGTCCAGAATCCGGGAAGTGTTCTGTAATGAAAGTCTTAATGTTTAAATGTTACGCATACTTGTTTATCCTCTTCCTCTGCATGGCACTGCCTTAAATGTCAGAAGTTATTAATGTACTTAATTATAGATGTTCTGAAATACAGACTCCTTTTAAAGGTATTATAATAAATCTGTTTAAAATGGAAATATTTCTAAAATATTAAGCTAAAGTTTTGGGAGTTTTCCTTAATTCAAGGCTTTATTTGTATAATTGTAGATACCCTGACTTTTGACTTAATTATAAAACCAAAAATGCAATGTTTTACAATTGGTCAGTCTCCCTGGGAATAGATCCCTTCAGCAAGTGAGAGGCCCAAATTCTTTTGGGGTGAATATGCTGCAACTGCAGAACTCTAATCTTCTCTTTATTGTTGCTGCCAGAAACTCCAGATGAAAACGGCAAAACCCAGCGAGCTGACAGTCTTATTATGAAGAAGATAAAGAAAAAAAAGAAAAAGAAACACCGGGAAGATGTGAGGGGAAAACGCCTGAAGATGTACAACAAAGAGGTGCAGACGGTGTGTGCTGGGCTCACTCGCATTGACAAGGAGACTCTGTCTCAAGGACAGTGTGACAGCCTGGAGATGAACAAGGAATCCTTCAGGTACCTGAAGGATGAGCAGCTGTGCAGACTGAACTTGGGCATGCAGGAGTACCGGATACCCCAGGGAGTACAAACCCCCTTTGTGACACACCAGGAGCACTCTGTGCGCAGCAGCTTCCTCAAGACTGGCACTAAATTCAGTAACTTCATTCACGAGGAGCATCAGTCCAACGGAGGTGCCCTGGTCCTGCACGCTTACATGGATGAACTCTCATTTTTGTCTCCAGTGGAGATGGAGAGATTTGCAGAAGAGTTTCTTGCGTTGTCATTCAGTGAAAATGATAAAAATGCAGCTTACTATGCTTTAGCCATAGTGCACGGAGCAGCTGCTTATTTACCAGACTTCCTGGATTACTTTGCTTTTAACTTTCCAAACACTCCAGTGAAAATGGAAATTTTGGGCAAGAAGGACATTGAAACAACAACAATTTCAAATTTTCACTCTCAGGTAAGAACTGCTCAAAAGCATAAAAGTTGCACGATACCTAGATTTGATTAATCTCATTAACCCAGAGCAGGCATGATTTAAAACAGGCGAGTCACAAATTTATTTTCTAAGCAGATGAGAAAAGGTGATGTTGGGACTACACTACTCTGCTGTTTATTCCTGTTTCTGCTTGCAGCTCTTCTGTGCTCCCTGGTAGCTGGTGACTCACACCTCAGACACTGCTATCTGTGACCTGAGGAAAGAGCTGCACTGTTCATCTTTTTCTTCTAAACTGGGGAAAACACTGAGATAGTTCAAAACAACAGCCAAGCCTGTAACAAGAGTTGCATAGACTGCAAATGCTAACACTGCTTTTCTAGTCAGTAGAGCTGGGGTTTGTTGGTTTTGGGGTCTTGGGGTTTTGGGTTTTTTTGCAATGACATTACTTTTCATGTTTCAGTATACCTGATTCACAAATTTTTTAACATCTTAAATCCCTCAATACCTTTTGCTGTTTAAACTTTCTAACTTGAAGGTGGTTAGAGTATCTTTTTAATTGCCTTGGAAAAGGTGTTTCATTTTATTTACTCCCTTGGTTTCCACACTAGGCTTGAACTAGTTTAAATTCTGAAACTGTATCTCCATGTAACTTAAATGGAAGCAGCAGTAAAAACTAAGCTGATTTCAAGATTCCCATATGAAAATCCCTTGGATTTTAGTCTTGTGTTCAAACTCAGAAGTATCTATACAACAAGATTACAGTTCAGATAAATTTCTTTTTGATGGAATAAAGCTTCTTTCTGTTTAGTCTGAGAATGGATCCAAACTGCTGATTAACTTTAAGGTCTTTACTCAAGACATTAATTACATTTACTGGTTCGCCTGTTGGAAGGATAAATCTGAAACTCTGTAGTGGAGTGCACTTCAGTACGGTAGGAACACACCTTTAACAACAGATTTTGGAGTGTTAGTGCTTGTGGATGGGCTATTTGGATCTCTGCAGGGCTTACCAAATGCTTAGAAGCAAGACTTGCATTGGAGAAACAATTATTGCTTTACAGAAGGTTCCTGCATGGTCGCTGTGGAGTCTTTGAATAGCATTAAATTAATAATTCAGACACTTGGCTTTTTGTTCGACAATGATTAGCTGCTGCAGCACTTACTTTAACTAACTTCTGTTTCTTGGTTTAAGTAATTCTTTGTGCTGACAGAGCTGTGTGTGGGTGCAGAGTACCCCAAAACCAGTCCCTGGGCATATGAACCACTGCTGTGGGCAGCAGCACTTCTGCACAGCACACACCTGTGTCCTGCAGATGTGAAATGTGTCCACAGGTCAGCTTTAAAGTCTTCTGTATTAGTGATTTATCTGTATTCTGCAGTGTCCTGATGGCGTTCTGGCTTGAGTACATGTGATGACCCCTGGAATGGCTAAACAGGGCCTCTGGAATATTTAACAATTGCATTTTTTGTCGGTGAATGTCTCGTGAACACGAATACTGTCCCTATAAATACACGTGAGGAATGTATGGTAATAAATAAGAGGCTTTGCTGGGTTATAGTCTGCTGGTACTTCAATTAATTCTATTTTAAGTAGTGTCTAAACTTGATTAAGATTGAGTCATGACAGAAGGTTCGGTTGGTCTAAACCACTTCTCTAAACCCAGCTCCAGCATGACCTCGTTAATCCTCTCTGGCTGGAGCGTGTGAGTGCCGTTCTCCCTGAGCAAACAGCGCAGGGGAGCTGCCACAGGCAGCTGAAGCAGGGCTCTGCAGAGAGTGCAGTGGCTGGAAAAGCTGAAGGAAACATTGAAATTGGTGCTGGTTTCACCCAGGTTTGGCAAGCTGGCTTGTCTTGGAACGGAGAAGGCTGCAATGCCCTGCTCGAGGGCCTAGGGTGGTGAACCTGACTCTTGTGCTGCTGCTCCTTGGCGGCTCTGATGAGGGATGAAGAGATTGGCCAAGTTTCACTTTTGACCCTTCTGTGTGAGAGTTGTACAGTACAGAAGCTCTTCATAGCTGTGCTTTTGTAGATTAGGCATGTTGCACTATTGTATGCTTTAACACTGATTATTTATAATTGAAGATACTCAGTTAAGTCGCCTCCATTCTGGCTTCCTTCTCTGTGCATGAATTTGTTTGCTGCACTGACCGGTGCTGAGGGGATTTGGAGCATTAGGGAGTCTTGAATCCTGGAGATCTGTTGTCAAGAAATCAAGATTTGATATGTAAACTGGAAGTTAATGTGACCTTTGGCTTGCACAACATTCAGCTGCTTTGTGTTTTCAGAGAAACTGAATTGTAATAATTCAAAATAAGGACTTTAATCTGAAAGACTTGGTAAAAGTCTAGTGATAATTAATTGCCTTGCAAGGTGAATTTCTTTGTTCTTAGGGCAGTGAGTTTATAGCAAAGCACTCCAGTGTGTATTTATTACATAAATGTTTGGTTTCAGTATCTTAAAATAATTAAGCTTCAGTTTCCTCTGGACTTCTTGCTTGCATTGGCTTTCTTTGGTTCTAATACTTCAGTGCTGGAGCTCAGCTTTAGTTTGGAGCTGTTCACTTGGGCTGAGAGCTTTCAAGACTCAAATTACTGAGCAGTAATTTGTAAGCTTTCCTCACATAAGGGCACACTTTAATTTGGAAGCTCTTAGCAGTGCGGCTGGAATGAACTCTTATTTTCCTTATCACTTGTTTCAGTACAACTGCTTCTAGTTCCACTCAGTGAATGGGAATATATTTAGAGTTAAAAAAACACTTCTGCTTTTTTCCCCAACTGATCAGCTGCCTGATGAATTCTCTCTGATCCAAAGAATAGTCAGACTGTCACAGAGGGTGTGTGGGGGTTCTGGGAAGAGGCCAGGAAAGAGAACTGGGGAAGTAGGTTTTGCATAAGCTGCTGTTCCTTCTGGGAAGAAGGTGGGAGAAGCAGCCAACAGGTGATAACTGGGTAAGTTTTGTTACTCCTGCTGTTCAGAACAGGTTACCCTATCCCTGATAGCTTTGGTTAATGAATCACGGCACAGTTTGGTTGTCTGCCCCAAGGGAACTTCTCTGATTCTGGAAGGGCAATTTCTTTTTTTAGCGGTAGCTACCGAAGTATGAAATGGAGAAATTGTGCATCTGTACTGCAAACTGCATTTGATTTGTCACTAAAGCCGTATAAACAATGCCCAGTGGTCCTGCACTATGTCAGATTTTAGTCAAACACGTCACCCTTGCTGTGCTGGCATGTCACTGCCTTGTCCTTCAGTACTAACCAGCCTTGTGCTCTTGCTTTCTTCCTTGTAGCCAAGTGTTTGTGTGGTTGGTTTTATAGCTGACTTGGCATGCTGAAATATTGTTGCTGTCAACTGATTCATGCGTTTCTTGCAACTGGAGAGAAACTTCTGAGACTTAACCTCATTTGTCTCCAGCTGATGCCTCATCTGTGTGTCCTCTTCTCACCCTGTGCTGCTCACTTAACCCGTGGTGAGGCTGGGGCTGGGCTGGCTCAGGAACGTGCAGATAAACACCAGCTCTGTGCCTCTGACAGGAAACACGGCCTCTGTCTGCTTCTGCTCTCACCCAAGTCTGGGAAACACTGATAGGCACATGGTGCAGCTGAGAGAAGATGTCTCCACGAGCACTCAGGAGCTAATTTTAAACGTGCTCATAACTCACTGTCAGTGTGGGCTGTGTGGAGTGGGGGATACACACGGCAGTGCTGGCTGCGTGGCATTTGAAAGGGCACAGCCCGAGTGGCCTTACTGGCCCCATTGTCCTTGTGCAGCAGTAAAAACAGTGGCGGTTACTGCTCATGATGCACTGCTGCTTTTAAAGAAGCACAGGGAACAAATTATAGCAAGGGAGGTGCTGTGGTAATAAGTTACTGACTTCTGGCAGCCGTGTGAACTGGAGTGACCCTGGCTAAATTCCTAAACAAGAGCTGAATTTTAAACAAAAATAAAAACACCGAGAGAAGTCCCTAAGCCAAGGGACTTCAGCTATTTCATCATCTCAGCTTTCTTCCCTGCAATGAGGGGTGGCTGTGGAGTGAATAGAGCTGGGAACAGGGAATGTGGAACACTTGGTGAGTGAAAGGCCAAATCTGATTGCAGTGCAGCACGCAGGGTACTTACTCATGGGACACTAAACCACCCAGCTGTAAAGAAAGAGCAAGATGCCTGTTCTTTTAGAGGTTCGTTACATCATTTTCATGAGACCACTGGCCTAACCAGTGGTGTTGGTGTTTGCTGCTCAGAAGGAATTAAGAATGAGAGTGAAGCTGTGAAGAAGCTTTTTATGGTGTATTAAACTAGTAGACTCTTGTGATGCCCTGTGATTGAGGTGCTTGAGATGAGTACTACAGCCTGCTGGGGATTGCCAGGAGTTGGTGCATGTTTTCAGTGTAAACATGTCCCGGGTTTAGTTCTCAAGTGTGTATATTCCTTTAATTTCTATTAAAGACTAGCAAAGCGTTGAAATCCAATATTCCCCTGAAGCATTTCTACTGTTTCCTTTATAAGTCCTGAGTTCTTGTCTATTTTTTAATGGTTCCAGTGCATTAAAAAAACCCCCAAAGTTGAAGTTTCTCATTTTTCATTTCCTTTGAAAACATTACAAGGAAAAACTGCATGTGGAATTATAATTCATTTTAACTCATGACAAACACCTGTAAAATGCTAGTGACTCTCACCAGGTGGTTTCAATAGCACAGAATTCATCTGGAAGGAGTCTGTCTCCACTTACATAAATAGTGCCAGGCAGTTAAACTTCACTGGATAAGGACCAGAGTGCTTCAGTCCTTAGTTTTTCTGTAGGTGCACAAAACTAAAATATTGCTGTGGTGTTCCAGTGCTCCCTCTCTGAACCGCATTCAGCAAATAGAGTGAGCTAATTAAGAAGTGAAATATCTACGGCTGCTGCTGGAGGATAAAATTGCCACAGTAACTCTATTCTTCCTTTATTAGTCTGTCCTAATTTACCTTTAACAACTGCATGGAGTAGTTTAATGACATCTGGTTAATTGAGTAAACAGGCAAAACTGAAACTAAACTTAAAGCTGCTGCATTCACGTATCTATAAGTGGAGCTGCAAAAAGCATTTCACTTTGTGAACGTGACTGTTAAACTGCAGCTGTAGCAGTAAGTCTGTGCTGTCCCCCCCTCAGCCACGGAGAACAGCTGGAGTTTTTCAGCCCTAGAACACACACTGAAGGGAAGGCTGGGGCTCAAACACGACTGAGCATGCAGAACAGACTAATTATGGCAGAACTTGTGGTCTGTAACATCAGTTAGCTGTGGTATCTACACAGAACCTCCTCTGTGGCCATATGGCACGTTCCAGCTGCAGTCCATAGCATGAGGCTACAGAACACTGGAGTCTTGCCAGTGCCTCTCCTCTGGGAACAGGAAGTTGGCAAGGAAAGTTTCCAGATGACCCGGGAAAGTGGGACAGTCTGTGTTCTAGAGAATGTCCATGAGCTGTGACATTAAAGTATTTCTGGCCCCAGCGCTGACAGCAGGTTCTACTGCAAATGGTTATCCTAAAATTCTTCTCCATGAGCACTGGCTTTCCAGCTTAAACCTCTCATTTCCTCTGGTTTTTGTCCAATTTTCTGTGTATATTTTAACAACATCTAAAGAACCACTGCATGAAGGACACTGAGGTTTTTCACTGTGGTCCCAGGGGAAGGACCTCAGGGACAGGACATGTCCCAGGAGCATCCGGTTTGAAATGTGGAAGCAACAGTCATCCGCACAAACTAGGGGAGAGTTGAAGCTTGCTGGTGAAAGACCAAGTCACAATGAAACCTTGTGGAGTTGTTTTCTCAAGTCAGCCTGGAAGTGTTGAATTGTTCCTGAATTAGTCAAATATTCACTTGCTGTTATTCAAACTTCAGAGGGATTTCCTGTCAGGAGTACAGGCAGGAGCCCTTTATTTCTCTTCTGTTCTGAGCTGTCCCTGTGCATATTCCCAAAGGCACATCCACCAAAACAGATGTAGAGGAGTGCAAGATTCAGCCCAGCTGTGTTCGATTCGTCGGTTCTATCCTCCTGTGAGAGAACTAAAGCTGTGCTGGTGTTGTGTCTCCTGTCTGGCCCTCAGGTCAATCGGACGTACTGCTGTGGCACCTACAGAGCAGGCCCCATGCGCCAGATCAGCCTGGTGGGAGCAGTGGATGAAGAAGTTGGGGACTACTTCCCAGAATTCCTAGATATGTTGGAAGAATCGCCATTTCTTAGAGTAAGCAGTGACTTGTGGTGTGTTCAGAGCGCTGTAGATATTTAAGCAATTGTTAGGTTTCCAAGTAATTAGAAACTGTGAAGTATTTCCTTTATCGATGTGCTTTTTTTGGGCTACTGAGGTCCAATTGAAAGGCATGGAATTGGGTGGCTAATTTTAAAAAATCAAATTTATTATATATACATGCACTACATGCACCTCTATTTCCCTTAAGATTATGCTTGATAAAATTAGCTTGGAATATCTTTTGCCTCTCAAATGTACTTAGTTTCTATGCAATTCTTTTGACAGCAGATTTGAACCAGTTTTACCAAAGGCATCATTTAATTTTTCTATCTCACCCAGTGTTTTGTGTTATGTGTGTTTTGTGGGTTGTTTTGTTCCTGTTCTCTTTTAGATGACTTTGCCCTGGGGGACTCTTTCCAGTCTCAGACTGCAGTGCAGGTCCCAGAGTGATGATGGGCCCATCATGTGGGTGAGGCCGGGAGAGCAGATGATCCCCACAGCTGATATGCCAAAATCACCCTTCAAACGGCGCCGGTAAGGTTTGGGTTTCCTTTTGTACTCGAGGTAAAACGTTACAGTTAAGTCTGTGTCAGATTTGAGAACAAAAGCAAAGTACTTGATGTGTAATTGGCTCTTCAGAGGACTAATTCAGATTTAAGTTTCACTTTCACTTTTATTTCAAAGTGACACAGCCGATGAAGCTGATGTTACCTGTGATGGTTATTTTATTTCACTACTTCTCACAGTATCTTTCAGGACTTCTCACATACCCTAGATCAGTGCTCTAAGATTAAAACCTCTTGTATTACCCTTCAGGAGACTTAATTCATCTTATTTCTGTGGCAAGAACCGATTTGGTGGTGAGGGCAGGTGGAATGCTGTAAAACAGCAGAGATCCTTCTGCTGCTAGTGCTGCATTCTAATGTCGGTGCTCAGCGTTTGTAACACTGCCTGTCTGCTCAGGAGTTATTGTGTATTCTTGCTTTCTGCCTCTGAAGGAGTGCTCTAAGACAAATTTCAGGAGATTTGGAAGCATATTTTAATTGTCGTTTCAAGAAGAACTTTTGGACATAATCCTAAATAACTGAAGCTCAGGTTCTGTAAGATAGCTCTGTTTTACATACCAATAGGTTCTTGGAGGAAGTCTTTCAGCACCAGTGAACACAAAAATTGTGCGATTCGATTTGTTTTGTGACGCTTGCTCTCATAACCTGAATTGTCCTTTGCTGGTTTTGTTTCAATCTTTCACCGAACAAACACCTAGAAAAAAATCAGAAGGCAGTGCTTTATTCCCTTGAAGCCTATAGCACCCAGCGTTTTAAGATTATTTCAATACAAACGTTTCTTTTTGAGAAGTCGGGGACGTTTTTAGTGTGTGTTTTTATCCCGTTGCAGGTCGATGAACGAGATCAAGAACCTGCAGTACCTACCTCGGACCAGCGAGCCCCGCGAGGTCCTGTTCGAGGACAGGACGAGAGCTCACGCTGACCACGTGGGGCAGGGCTTTGACTGGCAGAGCACAGCGGCCGTCGGGGTGCTCAAGGCTGTGCAGTTTGGGGAATGGTGAGTGCTGCTGCCATGCAGCTATTCTTCTTTTTCTTTTTTTAAATAATTCCTTGGAAAACAAACCTAATCAGAAATGGTTTGAACCGAATAAAGAGACAAAAGCTGCCCAGAGCTGAAAACCTCAAGTTATATACCTGCTGTTTTTCCCTCTTGAGGCAGGAAAAAATTGTAATGGCAGCTTGCAGAATATTTTAGTGATATGCAAAAGCCTTAAACCTGGACCATCATCCTTGATTATTCTTTTCCTGAGCAGGTATATTAATTCTGGCTTTTGTAACAGTAGTCTAAGAGCTCAGTGTAATTAATTTCACAGCTGCAGTACTTTCTGGGGTCATGTACCCAGGATATTGCTGCTGACCTTGCAGAGAAACTAGACTTGCATCATTGTAATAGCTAGAAATTACAGTAGAAATTGGATAGCATTATTAGCAATATCATTAGAGTAAAAGATGCCAGGATATCCTTCACTCTGGTTCACAGCAGTTGAATAAAACTCCTCACTGCTTCAACTTCAATGTTACTTTGTAATTTTACATTTTTCCCTTAATGCAGAATTATTCTGTCCTATTATAGAATGGAGGAATTGAGGGAAATTGTGGTCCCTAGAACACAGAGAACTTTGATAGTGGCAGTTTGAGCCTGGTTCTCAGGCATTTCAGTATATTGCCCATGAAAACATCACTTCTGTTGTGAATGCAGTAAAAATGGAGAAAGAAAAAAGGGAAATCTATGAATTATCCCTCTTTTTCAAAATAATGCACTATTGAGAAGCGTTGAGGCTTTGTGCACAGTGTAACACTGAAGTGGGTCATTGGTTCAATGGAGCTTTCTGCTGGGAAGAGCTGTAATGCTCTGTAACTCAAATACTTGAAAAATTCCCGGAATTCTCATATTTTTCTAGGAGTGACCAGCCTCGTATAACCAAAGATGTGGTTTGTTTTCATGCTGAAGACTTCACTGATGTTGTGCAGAGACTTCAGCTGGACCTGCATGAACCTCCAGTGTCACAGGTATCAAATCTGCCCTCGTGACAGCTCATTCCTGGTGTTTTGGGAGTGGTATCTGACAGATCCCAGCTTTTCCCTAGAGTCAGCCCTTTTCTATCCCCAGTGGCCCTCAGTTCTCAGCTCTCTGGGGCAATTTCCTTGTGTTTCAGCATAAATAGTTCAGTTAGAAGGGACCTTTTTCTTTTTCTTTCCCTTTCCCCCAGGTTCATGCTGTGAGTCAGTAGGTGTGCTGTAGAAGCAATCTGTTGATTAAGTCGTGTGTGCCTGTTCTGCTTTTTCTGATATCTGATGTGGAGGCATCTGAACTCAGTCCTGTCAGCCCAAACAATGCAGCCCACGTCACACTTGTTGTTTTTAACAATAGCTATAGGAAACCTCTTCGTTCCCCTCTCTCAGGATGTGCACATCAGAGAAATTGTATTTTAAAAGTCCAGTTCTCACTTAAATTTGAAGTTTTACCCTTGAAACGGAAACATTCTGATTTAGACCTGAGGGAGCTTGAAAATAGGAGGATGCTGAATTGTTTGAAGAGTTTACCACTAACTTTCCCATCTCTCCTTCTCCCAGTGTGTTCAATGGGTGGACGAAGCCAAACTAAACCAAATGAGACGGGAAGGCATTCGCTATGCTAGGATTCAGTTGTGTGACAATGACATCTACTTCATCCCTAGAAATGTCATTCATCAGTTCAAAACAGTGTCAGCAGTCTGCAGCTTAGCCTGGCACATCAGACTCAAACAGTATCACCCCGTGGGGGAGACTTCTCCAAAAGCAGAGAGCAATTCAAGCCTGAACAGTAATGTTCCTGGAAACACAGAGGCAGAAGGTGAACCCCAAGGTGTGAGTGTAAAAACAGAGTCTGAAGAACCAGGTATAGAAATTCAGCTTACCCCAGGAGTGCTCTCCTCCTCTGTTTCTTCAATATCAGGACTTGTGCAACCAGATCAGGTGGCCCAGCCCCTTCCAGGTTTTAAAATAGAGTCTGATCAGCAACACAATCCACAGGATCATGCAGGCTCTTCTGTGTGATATGTATATAATCAAACATTTTTTAAACAACTTTTTAAAATTTTGATGTGAAGTTATAGTTTTATAACTGGCTTATGTTTTATTGGAGAAATCTTGCCTATAATTCTATAAAGAAAGGTGACATTCCAAAATGTCAAGCATATCTTTTTTACACAGATTATGCAAAATTCAAGTTGTATTTTAACCCCTTAGTACAACCTGTAACAGTGGTCTACCACTTCTTTCTGTTTAAGTAAAGAGATGTTGAATATCTTCTCAAAGTCAGATCGAAATTCCTCCAGGAACATGAAATGATTGAACTCCATTGGTCAGTGTTATTTCCCTACTTTTACTTTATCTCTAATCTTCACCAGAAAGTGATGCTTTTGTAGAAGACCTGCAAAGTGACTTCCCCATCTCATTTTAATTGCTTAAAAAAGTAAAAAAAAAAAAA
>VYZQ01056137.1:0-21444 GCA_013400655.1 Mystacornis crossleyi
AAAAGGGTTTATCAGCACAGCCCCACTGAAATAACCACAGTTTGAATGCAGGCATGTGCTTAAGCCTCTCTGTAAAAACAATCATCACAGAGAAAAACTTCCTTGTGTTTGGTAAAATTTGAAGTAAGCGTGTGGCAATCCACATCCCTGGAGCATGCTGGGCTAAGTCTGTGCCCACTGGGATCTGCTGGGCTGGGGCCATCAGCTCTTTCAGATACTCTGGCAAACTGCTGAGCTTGGAGAGGCTTTCAGGCACCACCAGCCTGGGCTGAATGAGAGCTGGTGATCTCATTATATGAGGCTCCATATCCTACAGCTTAGAGTCATTCAATCCCCTGCCTGTCTCTTCACATAATAATTTCTTTTTTCTTTGAATATTTTGCCAATGGGAGCTGGAAGGTAGCACGGCCATTGCAATCAGCTTCTTTCAGTGCTCTGGGGGATCTCGGCTCGGTGTATGGCGTTTTTGTCATCCTAAAGAGAGGATGTGTACAAAAGCAAGAGGTCTGGAAAGCTTTCAGCACCACAGAACTGCCAGCACTGCTTCCTTTGTCTGCTCCATTTAACCCCGCGATGCTTTTTATTATCAGTTAGCTCAGACACAGAAACACTCTCAGTCACCTGTGGGACACAAGAATTGGGCTTCAAACTTCCCTTGTTGATCTTCCTGAGAAGTTGGGCTGATGCTTGTGCATCCTGCTACTCCAGTCAGCCTGGAGACAAGTGCCAGAGCTGGCACGGAATGCATCCGAGGCGAATTCCAGAGGTAAATTCCACCCACTCCATGCTTGGGCTCGGTGTTCCTGTTGGTGCACGTGTGTGCTCCTCGTGCCAGGCACAACGGAGGCAGAAGCAGTGGTAGAGAGGGACAGAAGGGCGACTGCTCATGCAGGAAGTTCATAGAGAAATGATCAATACACTAAAGATTCACAGTGTTCACTCTGGGAAGGCAAGGTGTTCCTTCTGGAGAATTCCGTGAAGGGAGGAACAGTCGCGGCAGATTTGAAAATGAAGAAATAAAAAGGAAGAAGGAATCCAATCACATCCTCTACATTTAAAAATTAAAAAGACTACCAGATGCAATTACATTCATGATTAAAAGATCTAACGGAGGCGTATTTAAATTCATTAATTTAGTCCACACTTTCCTACCTCAGGAGACCAGCTGCTCCTGGAATACGGGGCAGCAAATACAAACTACATCTTGCTCGTATGTGATCAAAACCTTTTCGAAGTTCCAATGATCTGGCTGTTAACATCTCTTAGGTGATAATTAGGCTCTTGGGGCAGCAAACATTGTTTGGGAAAGAAAATGCACAGTGGGAACACGAGTAACAGAGCTTTCTGCCTGTTGAGGAGTCAGTTATTCCACTGCAGAAAAAAAAGGCACCAAGGGCAAAATGAGGCCATTTTCAACCAGAGCCTCATTTTTTTCTGTGTACAGCAGCAATCAGCAGATGCTCAGCTCTGTGCAAACTCTTTACTTCAGGTTTTGCTCATTTCTTGCAACATATTTTTTTCCTTCCTGCCGCAAAAGGGCAGATATGTTTCACTGAGGACGTGTGGACCCTTCCCAATCCACGTTCAAAGGAATCTTTTGAAAATCAGCTTTGCTTTCTGTGTCCCCCACCAGTTCCCTTAGGCTGTGTCTACAGCATCAGATCCAGGAACTCTTGCCCAGGTGGGATAACCAGTTTGTTCAGAGGTGCCCCAGCCACCCCGAGCTGTGGTTTCAATGGGCTGGAGGAGAGCTGTGGGCTGCTCCTGGCAGGTACCTTGCAGGCAGGACAAAAGGGATCAAGGTGTAAGGAATTGCCACAAAACACACATACCCCATACCTTGCACAGAAGCAGTGTCAAACATCCTTTGGAAGGGCAATTCGAGATTAAAAAATGTTGTCAAGCCTTGTTTAGGGAGCCACACGCTGCTTTCTCCCCAGAATTATGGCTTATTTGCCATTATCCCAATGCCAACCTTCTGTGCCCAGTTTGTCCCCTGGGACTCTGCTGATCTCACTGCCTTCAGCAGAAGCACTGGGGTCTCCCAGCTGTTCAGCAGCACCAAGAAAACCAAACTTTTCCCTCGATAATTCACTCAGAAGGTAAAAGGTAGAAAAGGAAAGCCTCAGCAGAAACTCGCGGCCTCTCAGCTCAGTCTGTGCCCTCCCTTGAGAACCCCAGTCTGTCAATCCATTCTCGTGGCATTTACTGACTGCAATTCCTGCCTGCCCACACGTACATGCAAAGTGGGTTTTATACTGTTTGCGGCTGATGGTTACAAAGGCCAAAAAATTCATGACTCGCCAGAGCTGTGCATTCAGAAAATTTGACTCAGGCCCCTGGAAAAACCACTGGGCTGGCTGAAAAATTCCACCACATTAGGCTGACCTCATTCTGCTAAACTCCAAGTACTCTGGCAGGGGAGCCCAGGATCCTTCCGGCTCCAAGCCGTTCACTCCAGGAACTTCAGGAAAGCTGTGGGAGGAGTCCTCTGCCAAAGCTCCTTCCCTCCCAACAGTGATGCCTCTGTGCAGCAGCGAGCAGGCTCGATTTCGGTTAGTTGTGGCCCAGTTCTGCTCTATTTTAGGATTTCTAGAAGCTGTTAAAAACTAATATCCTCTCACTCCCTCCTTCTAGAAACTCATTTATCACTCTGCCTCCTGCGCAGTTACAGTTCTCTCTCTCTTAGCTGGCAGTTTCTCTCCTGTGGTATGAATTTTGGATGACCTTAAGGGGTTGTGAGCACATGGGTGCAGTGGACCAGACTACACAGTGGCAGGGAAAGACTTAAGCAACTGGGGCTGCTAGGCAGGGGGGAACTGTGCTAATTGGGAGGAAGAAGAACAGTAAATAGCTACAAACAAAAACGCAGAGATCCTCAAGCAGAAGGCCCCCCTGAAGTAGCAGAGTTCCCTGTGGTCTCTGACCCTCTGAAACAGAGCCAGGAAATGCACCAATTTAGTGACAGATAAATTCAGAGTGTGCTCTGTGTCGTGTCTGCTGACTTGCAGACGTATCTCATGATCAGTATTTTTAAAGACAGGCAGGGGCTAACTACAGGTAAGAGGTGGAACTGGGAGCAGGCACCTGGAAAAGGAGCTAGTACAGGACAAAAGGAAGCTTCTCCAGTAATCAGACTAGGTTATCAGACAGGTCAGCTAAAGACTGAGCTCTTCCATGAACAGCTCAACTAAAACACCCGCGGCACGAGCACGAGGAGGAACTCGGAGAGCCTCTGCCAGGGCAACTCTTCCTCCTCTGCTCTATTCCAGCGGCGAAAATTAATCTCCCTCCAAATCTAACAGGGGCTTTTTCCTCACAACCGGCACCAGCCTTCATACACTGATAACCCACTGGCACAAAACGCCACGGAAACAACTGCTGATGGGACATGAAGCACATAAAACTCAGTATCACCAACCTGCTCTGCCTCCAAGCACTATGGCACGTCCACAGCGAGGCAAGCACAGGTCCAGAGAGGGCTAGAGGTAGCTGCTGAATGCCTCTGAACCCAAATCTGCCTTATGCCAGTAGGAATTGGCAGTAGCACAAAAGCTGGCTTAAGTTTACAGGCTGTCAGGGGTTCCTGTGGGCCAATAAAGCAGCAGGGTGATCAGTGGTGGCGTGCACAGAAACTCACTCCAGCTCCCTTAAAGTGCCCCTGGGAGCCACAACAGACCCCAGGATGTTCCCCTCTGCTGAGGTGGTAATTCAGGGATCAGCTGCACTGCTGGAAATCCCTGCCCTAGCAGCAGTGGGTGTCACAGTGACCAGCACGGGACTGCTGTCAGCACCTGGAGGGTGCTGGAACCCTGGATTCTGAGAATTTTAATTTCTCAGTGCTGACAAGCACTGACCCCCAGGAATACACTGCATTTGAGCTGAGGCCCTGGAAAAGGCTTCCAAAACTATGTGATAGCACTGACATTGTAAGTGTCTAATTAATAAAAGTGTGTTATATCACCGAGTGAAAATACAGAATTACAGGTTTTGGGATTTAGTAATATATATACAGGTAACACGATGGAGGAATTAGGGTGGTGGTCAGTACTTCTTCTTTCCTCCTTTTCTTCACAAGTTTGAGCAAGTTGGTGCCTGGACAGAAAAATCCGCAATGCAGGGGCCAGGTTAACAGATTATTGGGTTATAAGTAAAAATAAATTTGTTGGCATTATATAATTGGATGGCTTGGCCTTCCAAAGGCCTTGGAAGAAGGACTTTGGGGCCATTTTCCACCTTGTTGGCTTAGGAGCAGAACTTGTGTAGCTGTGCCATAGATAAGAAATAATAAACATCCAAGTCTGAAGAAAAAACTGAATCTCTCATGTCTTAATCCAAGCTCTGACTGAAAGAACTCGACGGGAGGGTACAATACTCTACAGCCCACCAGACCACAGCAGGATGAACACACTGCTCACACCCCAAACACCTCTGAAACTCCCATTCCATTCACTGCTCACTGTCTTGCCTTCAGACAGTCAGAATTCCTTCTGATTTTTGTTCACATTCACGCACAAAAAGCAAACAGACAAAGCCAAATTTTCCCTGCTTCTCATCTCATTACTGAGATTTTCCTTGCAGCTCGCTAATTTTGTTCTCTCTCAGGTATGAGCACTCCCAGCAGCAGGTTTCCAGCAGCAAATTAGACAGGCTAAATTACTGGAAGTTTACCAAAGGAAAAGGAAATAAAGACCTCAAACACCTTGTAGACTTTTCTCTCCCTCAAATCAGTAGCTTATTTATCCAAATAATAATAAAGCAGGCAGAAGGATGTAATTAATGTCAAACACAATTCTTTCCTGTTACTTTGAGGTACTAAAATCAAAACCAGAAATCCTGACCTTGAAACAACATACACACAAAAAGCCAAGAAAAATTTTATACGTACAATTTTCTAATTTAGGAATGTCCATGTGCTGTGTGAGCTGCTCAGCAAATTGAGCCAGGAAATACATTAACTGAAAGCTAATTTAGGGCAGACCTATTTTACCTCACGTTTGAAACTGTTCCACAAGGTTATTTCTCTGCAGCAAGGCAGAACATCTCAGAGAGGAGGATGAGCACCACAAGGAGAAGGGAGAAGGGAGGAGATTTGCACTGTGGGTTTTTGGCTAAAATGGAAAGGAAGCTATTTCTGGTGAAGCGGACTCTCCCACACACACGGTTAATGGATAAATTGTGTAAGAAAAATGCCTCCATCCCAAGGCAGACCCAATTATGTTCTGCATTAACTGGAACATATGGGAACATTTCAGTATAAACAAAACCTGCACTGTATGAGCTTTTTTTTCTATGAGCTTTCCAGTTCATTTAACCCTTGATATGGTGCACATAAAGAACGGCCTGAGATTACTGGTGGAACGCTCTACTAAATATTTTTTTGGCTCAGATAATGCAGCAGTATCTCCCAGCCTTTACACCTGATAAACCGAAGGCCTACTTGCAGATTTCAATCCCTTTCTTTGTGCCAGTTTTGCAGCTGGAGAAGGTGGATGTTACAGTGGGCTTCCTGAGAGCACCAGGCCGAACAAAAGCCGATTTTTTTGGAACAGAAATATGGCAACATCATAAAACCATCTATGAGAGAAATGTTATTCACGTCAGCTTAGGCTCCCAAACTACTTGTCTGCTTCTCGAAAGGCTGCCACCGTGTAATTCCCAGATTTTCCTTCCCTTCCAGGGCTGTGCCCTTTCCCGCTGGGATTCCAGAAACACTGACTGCTGGTTGCAAGAGTGAACACCAGGAGTCGTGGTGAATCAAGACGACTCAGACCTGTGCCCTGGGGTTCCAGACCAGTGAGTAATTTCCTTGTCTTTTCATCTCCTTGCTTCCCTTGCCAAGACCCGCCCTGCTGAAATGATCAGCTGCCCCATCCATCACTTTTTTCATCAGGTAAATGAGGAGCTATCAAGATTTAGACAATTTTCTCATGTTAACTAGTCTACTTATATTTCAGTACTAATGTTTACTGTGTCAACTGGTTTACGTTTCTCTTCGGGAGCCCACTGACATTAAATCAGTAAATGCACGTCCAACCCCTCATATCCCCCTGACTGCTAAAACAAGCAAACACCAGCGGCCTGGGCAGAGCTCTAATGAAAAGCTTTGGTTTTTTATTTTCATACAATGTGTGTGGCAGGAAAGGAGACTCACCAATCCAAGCAAAAGGTCCTTCTGCCACGGAAAACAAGGGGAGATATCTCTTCAAGCCAACAGCACAGTATCAAGTGACAGGATATACACGCACTGATTTTCATTTTCTGACCAAATCTCTGTGAAACCAGGAACCTGTTCATCTCACTGTCATTCACAGAAAGCAAAACCACAGAAAGATTACTGCAATTTTGACTTTGGAATTAAAGAGGCCATTGGGTTCCTATGACTTCGTTTTCCCTTGAATTCAGCATGTATTCTTGAACCAAATCTAACTTCAACTGAGCAATCCTCAGCAGTGCTCAACCTCGTACAATCCTGTGAGTTTTCTACAATCTTTAGCCCGTGTTTGTCCACCTTCATCTGTCCTCAGTCCATCAGTCTACTGCCAGCCTGCTGTTCTCTTTACAGACTGCAGATCAGTGGCCCTTTAGACTTTGGGCTGAACCCAGCAAACTGTGCTCCACAAGCTTCTTCTGGAGGCCTGGTTTCCAGTCTTTTTCTTTCACCTAATTTCCCAGTGAATCCTCCCCTATTTATTTTCTGCCTTCTCCAAGTGTGGGCACCAGAAGTGAAGAGGGTGAGTGAATGCTGCACTCAGAGTTGCAGGGGATGCAGTCACAGCTCCTGGGTGGACACTTGTGTACCTACAGTGCACCTCAAAGAGGAGGATCATGGCACCAGACCCCACTAATATCCCCATGACCCCTTCAGATGTTGTTAGGATGAGTGTCATGCTGCTGTTTTGAGTATTAAATGTTCACAAACTGATCCCATCTTAGGCAACAGATTGACTTTCTCAAAAAGAGCACAAATGAAGCAACCCTAATGATGGAAATACTGACAGGGATATTCTGGACAAATTTCACATTCTGCTGCACTGAAAAACAAGGACCTGAAATTGCTCAGGACTGAAAATGAGATGTTGCAGCATTTGGCTTCTGGATCAGAAATTCTAATCAGATGGAGGAGGGTAATGAACAAAACCTCATTATCATCTAGCAGCCACTAATGTGTGTCAGGAACTAGATGAACACAGGACTTTGCTGACTAGCAGTGGCAGCTCCTATTTTAGCAGGAGCTATGTTTGTAAGAAGGCGTGGAAAAACGAGCCAAAATTCTGAAACCAAGTATTCCTCGGCTACAAAATTCTTGCAAGGTGGCAAGTGCGGGGCAGTGACTTTTTTTTAGGTCACTTGCTTACAAACCAGACTAGGAAAACGGAATGGGGAAGCAGCTGATGCTTCGTGGTCTGTGTGTAAATCATTTACTCTCCTCTCTACAGGGCAAACACTCTCAGGGCCGTGAGCAGCAGCTTCCCCAAAAGCCCTGGGGGGGTAGGTGTGACCAATTGCCCACCAAGTTGGGAAGCCCAGTAGCCCACGGGCTTTTGCAACCATCAGCTTTGATGATTTTAATGTGGCTGGCTGTGAGGAGAGAAGGTCCTGTAGCTGTCCTCCAAACTACACTCCCATAAAGATAACCGCATTCTCATTTTTAGAGAGGATTTTCACTCCATGAACAAGTGGTTTTTTCAAAGCTCCGTGACACAAATGAGCGTGCCCATTCCCCCTCCAAGTGTGGACTGCTCTGGAAGTGCTGTGGCACGGGCCAAGTCCCCCCCTCTCTCCCCCTCTGTGCTCTGCACTCACTGGTTCACTGCCCGAGAGGTTTTCACCCTCTTCTCCTAAATGTGTTTTTCTCTTCGGCTATTTTTTCTTTCCTACACAAAGTGCAAGGCCAGTAATATTAAAGAAGATGACAACTGTCAGACCGACAGTGTTCAAGTCAACGAAAATGCTGATGAAATTATTTTTCCTGTCCCTGATCTCCACTGCTGTCAGTTGTGTGCCATTTCACGTGGTTTGAATTCACTTCCAAATGCGTCGTCTTGGCTGAGGCGGGCTCTGTGGGCTCAGGATCACACCCAGACACCTGAAATCCTTGCATCCCACCCTTGCAGGGCAGATTGCTGCGACGGAGAAGCCTTGTGGGCCTGCAGACAGAATTCCCTAACTCCCACAGGTACCCTCTGCACAAGGGTTAAGAGAGGAAGGGACCAGGCATTCCACTGCTCTGCCACGGCTGGCTGCTGGCAGCAGTGATAAACCAAGAGAAAGAGAGTCAGGAAAACTCCTGGGCAGGAAAGAATTTTGTGCTGTTGCAGAGTTTGCAGCAGAGGATGGCAATCGGAGAAGAGAGCTTCTGGGGACTGTACAACTCTGCTGGAGCACTGGGACAGGCTTGGGAAGAGGAACAGAACTTCTCCTAGGTATGAAAAATGTTGTGAGACTCCTCTCATGACCTTTTCTCTACACTCGTTAGTTAAACTTTCCTTGATGACCTTCTCCACTCCGTCTGAAGCGTGGTGAAAATCACAGAGACAAAATCACAGACACAAAATCACAGACACAAAATCACAGCCCGTTCTGCACCAGCGAGCATTTCCACAGCGAGTACAGCTCACTCCCTGGGTAACTGGGGGTATTAAGCAGTTAAATCCTTCAAACTACTGTTGCAAACAGCAGCACTTGACACGGTAACCCCAGACCGGAATAATCTTGGACTCTGATCTAGTCAAGCATCCTTGTCTAATAACTGCCTCAGGCTGTCAGGCTGCAAACCTCGGAAAATAAAGCAGCATCGCAGTACAAAAAAAAAAAAAAAATCTGAACTCGTGTCATTCCTGGCTAAGAACCTGCTCACCTTGAGCTGCTGGGTCAAACAGGCAGGTACGGAGAGCTGGGGGTATGGCCAGCCGGGCCAGGACCAGACAAATCAGGGAGCAGTTTGTCTCTGGATGGAAACAATTCCTGCTCTCGGTACTTTTGTTTCAGGGTGTCACAGCTGCCCTCCGAGGTGGGGTCCCCTGCTCAGGGAGGTGGGCTGTGCTGAAGGTGGGAGTCTCGGGCCTGCCAGGCTTCACATCTGCACTTACTGCCTGCTTCTGAGGAGAATGCTGATGGTTTTGTTTCCTGGAGTACGCACAGGAAATCCCTGGATGGTGACTTTTGGAAACGGGGTCAGGAAAGGCTGTTCTGTGCAGGTCTTGGAGCACACAGCCCTTTCTGGAAGCCAGCATGTTTGGGGAGAGAAGTGCAGGATAAACACGAGTCGCCAAAGCAGAGCGATGCCACACGTCAAACAGAGAGCACGGGAAAATTTCAGAGCAGCAGCTCTGAAATAAACGACGAAAAATGAGTGATTTGGAGTAAATTAATAAATAAACTGAGGCCATACTCAAGGACAGAAAAGAATTCGTGACAACTGGCCCTGCTTCCCACGGGCGGTGAGCATGTTTCCCTGATTGCACTCTTTAATGAAAACACCCCATCAGCAGATTAAAACACCCCTTTGAGAGCAGCTCCCAGCCCTGCTGGCCGTGGTTAGGATGTGCCTCTCTGTCAGACGGGCACTTGCTGAGTGGAAAAGCCGGGCAAGACACACGGCACGGACCCCGGGAACCCTCAGAGAGCTCCAGGACACCCCTCTGTGCCCCCACCCTGCTCCATCCTCACTGCTGCTGAGTCCAGGGCAGCACAGAAAAATCGGAGCCTCTGAGGGTCATTCACCACGTGCCAGGTGTAATATTCAGAGTTATTCAGGGACCTTCCTTCTGCTTTTCAACAGTGGCAACCGTTCAGGAAGACCCTTAGAAATTCTTTTTTTTTTTGAGCTGCAGCTATACACACCCGCTCCTGGAGGGCATCTAGAAGTGCCAGCAACAGTCCCAGGGTTAAGTCCCTTCCCTTCTTACTGACAACAAAGCTCCTCGTGAAATTCTTTGTTCCATATCCTCTACAATGAAGCCGAATGAGACCCCCGGGCACCCCGCAGTGATAATCCAGCCCCGTGTAACTTGTCTGAGGGCCTGTGAATTACCATTTGCAGTGACGGGGTGAGTAAAAGCTTTCCTCTCAGCTGTTTTTTGGCACTGCAACACTCACCAGAGCCCTGAGCATACCTACAGTAGCCACCATTGTGTAAGGTTTATTACGGCCTTTTATTCTGTGCACACACTTTGGTAGAGATCCAGCCTATGATTCTTCTACTCCTGCCATGTTTGTGGTATTCTATCAATTAGCTTTCTTACGAGCACACATCCCACCTCAAAGCCCATTTTGGTGGAGAAACCCCAACATTCCTAAGAAGTTTTTAGTCTCCACTGGGCATGCACAACCATCTCCTCAACAAAACCCAGGAACCTTCATATAGTTGATTTAATTTCTTGTGGCACACTTGCAGTTTCTGTCATTTTGCCTCTGGCGCTGGCATCCGGCCACGGCGGTGAGTCATTGAAAATTCCATTTCAAGGGTTAAATTTACATGTTTTACATAATGAGTACACACATTTTCCAGCTCCCACTAATTAAATTCATTGAGTCTTCTGTGACTCCACCGGCACTATGTAAATGAAGGCAACCTAACACTGTTGAGAGAGGCACAAGGCTACTGGGTCCAACCCTCTGTCAGTCAGACTCTGGAACACAGCCAGGCCTTTGCAGGGTGGTGGAGATGACCCAGACACTGCAGCAGGTATTTCTGGACCTCTGGGAAGTGGGGGAAGGCTAAAATTTGGAAAAATAATAGTCTTCTCCAGATCTGTCACAGAGCAGGACTGTCTCTGTGCAAGCTGGGAAGCATCAGGACTTCACTATTTGCCACTCGCTGGTTACATAGAAAAGTGCTCACTGAAATAAAATCTCTTACTGCAGTTTCTGTTGCTTGTCTTCGGCGGAATTCTGTGCTTGCAAATTGTCAGAAAACACACGGCCCAACATCTGCACATTTCTACATTTCTCCTGCGAAATATTCCTGTTCCTAAGCGCCCCGGTTGCGGAGGAACAGAAGGCACTGGAAAGGCACGAGAAGGCAGCAAGCTCTGGGAAGGACGGGCTCGGAGATATTTCACCTCAGACTCTGGCAGACTCCCAGGCGGCGGAAAACGCCGTGCGAACCAAAGGCATTCTTGCAACAGAGCGATAGAAAGAAACCACAGCCAGCTTTCAGGGCCAGACAAAGGCCCTGCCTGTCTCCGGACACCTCTCTCTGCATTTCCTGCTCTTGACTGGCAGCCCCTCTCCGTGCTGGCATTCAACCAGGCTGATCTGTGGGAGCTTTAAGGTACTGAGGCACCTCTGACGGTCCCAGTTCTCTTGGAACTGCTGGGTCAAGGGAAACACGGAGCGACCGTGTCCTGCTCCTGCAGGCCCTGGGCAGATTTGCTGCGTCAAGGCTGCTCCGGTGCCCCCTCCAAGCTGTGCTGGGGGAGCTGGCAGAGCTGGGGGCCAGCAGGAGTGGCACAGTGGCACTCCTTGCTTGCCCAGGAAAGCCCAACCTCCTCTGCTGGGAGCAGCCCTGCTTGCAGCCAATGGTTAGTGAAGACGGAATATGAAATGTTCTCCTTTACTGGAGTTCCGAATGGCCTCCTTACCAACCTCGCCCCCAAAGAGCTTTCAAGTTACATTTCTGTACCTCTGGAATGTGTATAATACTGACTGAGGAAATAATAACCTTACCTTTAAAGTAATGAAGCAGACAGGGTCAAAGCCACCGAAAGGCAAATCCAGGTCGAATGGAAAAAGAAAAAAGAGAGAGAAAATACACAGTTAGATTTGTATTTCACTACGAGCATGACAGCTAAGGAGGGAAAAAAGAATAAAAAGACATTTTAATTCAGTTTAGTGTGCTTTCTCCAAGCAGTGATGAAGTAAAAACGGTCACAGAGAGATATCAAAGCCACCAAAAGGCAAATCCAGGTCGAAGGGGAAAAGAAAAAGAGAGAGAAAATACCCAGTTAGATTTGTATTTCACTATTAGCACACCAGCTAAGGAGGAAAAAAAAAAAGAAAAAAAAAAAAGAGACATTTTAATTCAATTTAGTTTGCTTTCTCCCAGCAGTGATAAAGTAAAAACAAAGGGGCAAATGAAATAGGGTGACACAAAGAGTTTTTGTCAGCGGATAAAGATTTCAAAGATTTATGCAAATGATCTTCTACCAGCATTCCTTCATGACACTGACGTGTCGTCAAAGGAGGAACGGGAGATTTATGAAATTCAACACAGGCACACAGCACCCCACCAGAAAACCTGGGTGCAGAGAGAGGGAGAAGGTGGGGTATGCATCGATAGATTTTCTGCACACACTCAGCACCACTGAGCCCTTGGCAGGGCTCCAGTTCCCGGTGGTACCAGCCCAGCCCACTGCATTTGCCACGTTACCCCAGAGCCCCAGGCTGAGTCCAACATCCAGCCCCTTTTCCCTCTATTAGTAGGCTACTTCCAGCATAAACAGTGGAAAAGGCTTTGGAGGCCTGTTAGTTAATACTAAACCAAAAATCCATACAAGAACAGAAGTCTGGTGCGATGAAGGCACAGAAAAGGGAAGGGAAGGATTACTTGCAAGAAAAGAAACAAAGGTGGTTCTAAAGGCAGAAAATCTGTGAATTTCCTGGGGAATTTATCAGACTGAAAGGTTTCCAGTACTGCTGAAGGAAGTGAGCTCAAGTCCTTTAACTGCCTCATCATCAGGGCTCCAACCCTGCTCTAAGAGGTTTGACACGAGTGTCTGTGAACAGAGGAAAAAACCCAAGCAAATGGGAAATTCTTCCTCACAACACCTGTGTCCTCCCCCCAGTGCCTGCATATAAACATAATGAATTTGGCATGGCGTGTTTGAATTATTTTTATAATGTTTCCGATTTTCAGCGATGATAAAAATTAGGCTTTAAAAAAGAAAAAAAATCCTACAAGGAACCTTTTCTGGGAAAGCAAAATCAAGCTGGCTGGAATATTAAAAGACTTCGGGTGTTTCTATTTTTTCTACTTGAGCTGCAACGCTTGACCCTAAATGGCACACAAGTAAAGAGCTGTTCTTCCAGAGAAATTAAGGTCATAATCTAAGAAAAAGAGATTACAGAGAAATACAGAAAACAACTGTAAATGTGCTGGGGTAGTACAGCAAATGTGTCTGCCATGGTGGCGGGAGGAAATCGTGCACTCACTCTCAGTGGGAGGCTATGAGGAAAACCAGGGCCTTCTGCCAAAGCATTTCTGCCAGAGTATTCTCCCATCCACCTTTTTTCAGTTTATGAAAAAAGACAGGAGGAAATGAAATCTTGGCTAAAGTCACTGTGCTGCAGGACCCAACAGGGCGGAGAGAACATCGCTCTAAATGAATCCCAGTTATGATCTCACCCCTCAGTAACTACTGAGCAAAGATGGATGAGGAATGAGCAAGGGCACGAGTAATGAGACGTACATTTCATGCGGCCACAGAAATAAGTGGGAACATGAACTGGTTCTGACTTTCACCCCAACACCTCCACAGGCTGGCTGTTACTGCCCTGACACTCATTCCTGCACCGAATTCACTCAGGGAATTCAATCTTTCACAAGGACGCAGTGAGAATGGAGGAAGGTGGTTCAAAAAAACCCCACAGCAATCGTCAGAGTGAGCCCCGTGAGGACACCCCAAAGGCTCTGGAGTTTGGGCAGAGCGTTGGTCTGAGAGCTCCTCCCTGCCACTGAGATCTGCCTCCAGGTGGTTTCTTGTCTCTGGGTTGGGGGGGAAAAACAGCTGGTGTCTGAAAGGAATGGGGAGGTTTTGTAAGAACTTCTTTCGCAAGATTTATTTATCTTTTCTTCTGTCTCAGCAGAGCCCTGTAGCTCAGCTTCTCCAGGAGGAGCTGGAATGAACAGTGGAGCACATGTGGGGCCTGGAACACAGCTCAGGAATCAAGGAAATTTACTCTCCCTACGATCCTCTGGTGCTTGGAGGTACAATATTGAGGCTGCACCGCAGAATCAGCACGAGGAGAGTCCTACACAGCTTAAAAATCCTGTTTTCTAGGTGAATATGTAAAGTTTTGTGCCTCTCCAGTTTTGCCTCCAACTGTGGACAACACTGCTCTATTGAAAGATTGCACATAAAGGCAAAATGGAATTACTAGTCTTTATTGCCAGGCCAAACACTGAGTGAGCTCTGGGAACACGTATGCTTATAAAGGCAGCAACATATGTGACCTGGAGCTCCGCTCAGGCTGTATTTTAAGCATCACCACTGTTCCTCTGGTGCTGCCACACGAGCCAGAGCAGCTATTTATACCCCAGCCTTTATCCCCAAAGCACTGTGGCACGGCCATAAAGACCACTGAGGTATCAAAGGGATTTGTAACTCTTTTTTTTAATTCAAATGTCATGGTACTGATGAAAATACGTTCTGTTACTAGAGATGAGCTGAAGATAATGTGGTTTGTACGGAATTGGACATGCACTCTGTCTCCAGTGCTTGCTCTTAAACAAGAAAGCATTGCTCTCTGTCTGCTGCACTTCACTCCCTGCTGAGCCCCGGGCAGATTCCAGTCATTCCAAAGCTACCGACAGTTTTAAGGGTCTAAGATGCAAGCACATCAAAACTCAGATTTCCTTTTAATTTATTTCCTTTTATCTTGTGCTGATGGGCACAGTGTCTCCTATCAGCAAAAATAAGAGCATCACCCACTAAATCTCTTTCCAGAGGTCAACATGAGAGCACGGAACAATTGTCGAGGGAGAGCAAGATTATTTGTTCAATTCAAAACCACTTTTTTCTCATTAGCTGGCAGAGAAAGGGAAGGGAGTAGGAAAATCCATAAATATAATAACTTTAATAATAATCACATAGGAAACAGTTGAAGTTAAATAAATGAAGTTTAATAATGATTTTTAATTACAGGGGCTTTCATTTCACTTTTCAAATGGATCTTAAAAACCTTGCCCTTGGAAGCCTGACTGTGTTTATGAAATAATGAATAATTCAACACAGCTGCAGCCGACACTTTACACACCACTGATGGAAACAGCAGTGCTGTGATCAATCTGCAGAATGCCTTTCCTTTAAAGTTCCTCCGTCTGGCTGTTAATACAGCTCCGAGCCACAATGCCTTTTGCAGTCCCTCATTTTGTGAAGACACGCACGGAAGCAGAACCGAGCGACTTCCCAAGCTCCTGTGTGCCAGCTCAGGACAACAAAGGCTGGATTGCTCCGTGAGACATCTCATTCAGGGCTGGGGTGGGCAGCGTGAATGGAAGTGACAGCGGGATGGATCCTGGTTCTCGGCTTGGGGCAGGGAGAGGGGAACGCTCAAGAATGCGCCTGCGGGGCGAAACGGCTCCGCTGTGCCCTGGCACGCCAGCTGAACAAGCCAGGGTTTTGTCTCTCTCCCGGGACAGTAATTTTCCGGGATCTTACAAACGGCAAACCGTTCTTGAGGCCTGAACAGGAGAGTAAAGCAAGAGAAGCTCCCTGCTCGATTATCCCGGCCCAGCGCCTTTCCCGGGAATAGCCCTCCATCGGCAGCGCGCTCAAGTTGGGTTTGTTGGCACCCAGCGAGGAGCAAGCTGCACGTTGCTGAAGAGAGCTCTTCACGGACCGGCGGGACTGGCAGCAAAGCACCAGGGATGTGCAAAGTCTTTAAACGTAAAGGAAATGGAAGGACTGCCATTAAAAACCCAGCGACAACAAAGCAACCTCCAAAAACCAAACAACAAAGACGTTCGGATTTTTGAAGGAAGTTTGGCCATGAGTGACAGAGTTCTCAGTATGTTTCACGACAGTGAGGCAGGATACAGCTTTAAAGTTCTGCCTTAACCAGAGCAAAGCAATGAGTTGAGAGTGTACTGTCTGTACTTTATGCTTTTGTTTATAAGGAACCGCAAAATTATTAACAAATTGGGTCGTGTTGCATATTAATCCAGCTTTTCAGATGGTGGGCTCAACTCAGTTTTAGGGACAAATTCGACCCCCTTGAATAATTTAGGGACATCGTTTTGTGGAGGTTTGGAAACTCGGGCGTTCACGTGATGCAGACGGTGCTCTGTGAACGGCCGTGGGGGTGAATAATTTCATTTACATGAGCTGTTTCACTGGCAAGGTAATATTGCAAAATGTGCTCGTTCCTTCCCACAGGCTGGATTGGGGTGCCTTGCCATGGGCATGGGGGGGAAATAGGGTGTGACTGTATTTCCTGGGATTCAGAAAACTCCTGACAGCTTATTACAAAACTCCGTGGGGTTTTTTTCGTCTCATTCCCCTTTGAAATGGTGCTTGCCTCTAAATGTTGTTTTTCACGCAGCAGCACCAGAAGCTGTGCTGTCTGTGCGTCGTTTTGTGAGTCGCTTCCATAACCACGTCCCACAAGTGATGCAGGAGTTTCAGATTTCTTCCAGGACCCACCTGTGGGAGATCTCACAACTCTTCGATTTCGCTCAAATTCAGTCACTCATTCCTTTCAACTCACTTTCTTGACAACTGATCAGAGAGGCCCTGCAAAGCAACTTGTACACTTAACTTCCAATAAAAAATTTAAAAGGCATCTAGAACGCACCTATGAAATACTCAAACAGTAATGGGCTTCTCGTTTGGGGCTAATCCTAGGGAAAAGCCCCAGGTCTCTCGGGAGATTTCAGGTTTAAAAACTGATCTTTTGAACATTTAGACCTTTTAATGTGATTCATAAACCCCACTTTGGACGCTTGTGCTCTCCTTTACCTGTCGAACCCAACCAAGAAATTGTGCTAAAGCTCACCAGGCAGCTGAAAAATATATCCTGAAGACCTATAGGAGAGAAATCTGTGGTGAGAGCCTTTTAGGCATGCTGGAGGGAGAAGAGTGGGCTTTGTAGTGGCATCCACTGAGACATCCCTGTGGCAGACTCAGAGGTTTCTGTGATGCTTCCCTGTAATGAGCTCAGAGCCACCCACTGGTACCCAGACAGGAGAGAATGTGGCTTTGGGTCCTTCCAACACTGGACCACCAACTCCAGCAGGGCAGCAGGAAGAAGAACCAATTGTTTTCCCCACAAAGATTTGGGATTTAACTGTTCCTGTCATTTTTTGCCTCACCCTAGCAAAACAGGGTTTCCTGTTATATACGGTATCGGTCCGAAGGTTTGGTACATAACGGTAAAAAAGGTTGGAAATGCTCTATTTTCCTTTCAAAATTAAAAAAGAAAGTGGGATTTAACAACGAATCTTGCTTTAGGTGTTGGCCTTACAACATAAAGTCCTGTATCATTTACAAAGTTAACACTCACTTTACAGGAGAGCAAGTTTCTGTAAAATGGCCTTTAGATGAAAACCAAGTTCTGAAAAACTGCGGCTTGGGAGGCAAGCTTTGGTTCTGTAATACCAGCTTCTCTGCAACCTGATTTTTTCCTAGCCAAAGGAAACAAAAAGCAGAAGAATCTTGACTGAACAGATTTTGTTTTGTTTCTTTTTTTCTCTTTCCTCCAAAAGAATTGCTGATGTCAAACAAAAGTCAAAACACAATTAGGGAGGCCTCTCCTCCCCTTCTGTATGCTTTCTGACAGTATTGAATCATTACCTTCCAAATTAGCTTCAGAATGATGATAAATAAAATGGGGGGAAAAAAAAGTCCCACGAGATACAGAGGTGACAGGGCTAATGCTCAGTTTGAGCCTCACGTGCACTGCTCCTGGCAGGGCTTCCACACACGCCCTGGCCCCTTCCCGAGAGGGGATGGACTGTTCACTTGAGATCTCCTGTAATTTTGGTGTTTCACTAGAGCACATCATTATACGAGCTACATGAATGCTGAAGCAACCTACCAACAGCTAAACCTGACGCTACCAACCTCTTAAATTCCAAAAATGGAAAGACAGGCGTCGTCTTTAAGAGAACTCTGCAGCTCTCAGCCCAAGGTGCCACAGCTTTTCAGCACTAGTGCAGCAAGGATCAAACTCAAACCTCACTCACCGCCGGCTCTGACCTCTGCCTTGTGTCAGGACCCTGACAAAAGCCACCCTCACACGCAGTTTCAAGAAAAGCTAAAATAAATAAGCAGGAAAGCACTGACAAGAAGGCTGGAGCATGGGGGGATTGACGTGGCTTTGCCAACGTGGAGTAGAATAAGAAAGGGTTATTTTGAAAAAAATGGACGGGGGTTTGAGAGGAGCGTCACGTTTTCCTGGGTTCAGCAGCGGCGCTGAGAGTCAGGCCAAAGCATTCTGCATCACACCTGAGGGAGAGAAAAGGAAGCTGGCTTTCACCTACTTGTGTTCTTCCCACCTGCAAGCTTAAGCTCCTGCAGGCAGCTGCAGTGAGCACCCACTCAAGGGATTAATTTCTGGCAGACAGCAATTCAGCACTGAGCTACTTCCCAGCTCTCCTCCTTTCCCTACCTGGAATATCCCTGCAGCACGTCCTCCGGGCTAGCAGAGCTTGTCACATCTCGTGCATCTAACCTAGGGTGGAAGCAGCTGAAACCAGTACTTCACACACCTTGTAAAGCAAGCACCTAGTCCATCCAGGGTGCCACATAAATCAAAACTGTGGATGCAGACATGCAGCAGCAAGAACTTTTCTTGCTTCTCTCTTGTCCCGTGTGAAACTTTTCCCTCTCACAGACGCTATCAGTAGTGTTATTGTGAACTAAGCACACCTGCAATTTGTTTTCCATAGAGTAGAAAAATATTTTCACAACGGATGTTCCAAGGTTCAGCCAATCACCCCAGGCGGGGTGGCTGATCTCTTGACCAATTAGGCTATGAAGTAAAAAGTCTATAAAAGAGTTGTTAAATAAATTAAAAATCCCTTTTGCTGCACCATTCCTGTCTGCCGGATCTCTCATTTCTTCTCTCTACTGCTGAGGGACACAGCGACATTTGGCGACCCCGACGTGATCCGTGAGCCCAGCGACACAAAACAATCACCTCACCTGAGCTAACTCTGTCTTCTGCTGCTAAGTGGAAACGTTAGGGAGGAAATGGGGGAGAAATAAGGCAGGTTTCTGTAACACTGCCCAGATTGCCTGGGTCTGCAGGGCGGCTCGTAGCTTTGTCTTTGCGAGTCCTTCAACACTTGCAGCTCCAAACGCATCAGCCCCCTTCTATGTCCCTGCCTCTGAAATCCGACTGAGAGGACAGAAACCCACCAAAGACAGAGCAGAGCGTGCAGCTGCAGGGGAGAGGGGCAGAAGAGCATCTCCCAAATTGCCTGCCCTGCTGCTGCTGCTGCCCGTGGGCCTCGCAGAGGGCAGAGCTGAGCTGGCAGCGCAGGTGATGACAGCACTGCTGCCGTTAGCAGATTTGGAATTAAGGAGCTTTGTCACTTAGCTCTCAAAACCCCTTCATTTAACAGATCGGGGAGTAGATAAAATCTGATCAGCTGGATGGGTCTACCCACACCACTGGGGACAATGAGCAGGGACTGGAGTTTTTTCCCCCAGGTTACTCTTCTGTATGGATTTCCTTGAGAATTTAGGCAGATCAGAATCCCCCACTGTCTTCTCTTTGCGGTCATGTACAGCAGTGCCAGGCCAAGTATGGATTAGGAGCCTCCACCTACAGACACACTGCACAGAGTCATAGCTTTTATTTAAGTCCCAGATTTTAAAAAAGTTCTTTCCACTCCCTAAGGGAAGTCCAGGGTGAAAGTGCAATTTCAGCAGCTGAGATGTAAGGAAAAACTCCACAGTGGTACTATTTTAAAAGCCTCCAATTAGAAATGCTGCTATAAACGCACATTCTAGTTGCTGACTCTTGTGTGTATTTCAACTAATCCAACTCAGTTTGCTGAAATTCAACGTAATTCCCCTCTGTGTACAATATATAGCAATATAAGCACTACTTCGTACAGGTGAATTCAGTGTAGTCAATAATTAACCAAATATATATACTTGTATATTTTAAAATTTTTGTGTAGATATACATTTCTGTCTTTCTATATTTATCTCCCATCCCTCATTTTAAAAATACTTATGAATGTAATTTTGGTTTATGGATCACTCACAGCTGTTTTACTGAACATAGACGTGACAGATGCCCAGGTGGAATTTCAAAAAACCCCTTATGGAACAATTTTTTGGCAGTTTCATCACTAACTGGTTCATGCAGAAAGAAAAAATGAGGTAATTTTCAGAGACAGAGGACACAGAAATTGTTTAGCTGCTTGATGGGGTGTGCTGGAATGTGCTTAACCACTCGGAGAATTCAGGACTTGGGATCTACTGTCATCAATTGCTCTGGGATCTGCAGCTGCATTCTTCCATCTTTGACGAACTGTGGTCACTAATTATGCTTTATTCCAATTCGGGACTCTTTCAGGCAAAAGGGGCACAGAGACATCCCACTTTTCCACGTGCTGTGGGACTGACAGCAGGCCCTCAAACCTGCAGGTTTACAGTCCCCTGCTGTGCAATGCAGGGCAGCAGAAGTGGCCAACACACACCCCCCAAGAGGAGAGTGGGAAAGGTCTGAGGATGTTCAAAAGACTTTTTGAGGTAATTTAAGGCACGCAAATAAAAATTAGACCATGTACGAGCGAGGCTCTGCTCAGAGCTGAAGCAGGAAGAAATAACAGGAAGAAAAGATCAAAGCTACCCTGTACTTTATGACCTCATTTAGAATCCTGTCTTCTTATGCCCCAGAAAACACTGATCCTGCAAGGCACTCCCAAACCCACGTTCCTGAAGAACTTGCCATTTTTTTTGCTACAGGGCTTCCTTCCATCTGTCACTTTCTGTCCCTCTGCAGTGGGCAGTGAGAGGAGGTGAGTCTGCTGCATTACATCTTTTCCTTGGAGAGGCTGCTGGGGTGAGTGAATGATGACAGTAAAAATATATGGAAAGGAAGAGCAATCCGTTGGCACCAAACCCATGAATTTTCTGGCAAGTTTTGACGAAAAGTAATGAGAAATACATGCAGTCATGGTCATATCAGCCAATATTGACTCTCTTGGACTAGTTACCAGAGGAAATCATGCCCTGGAATGCAGGCTGCTCCGCCAGAAGCATTATTTCTTTCTGGAATTTGGTTTTTCAACCCAAGAAACAACCACTTTCTGTCTAAACCGAAAATACCAGACAAGAATGTCACATTTTAAGCATGTACTGGAAGTCTGAGTAAAAAAAGGAAAACAAAGAACCCTTCTGCCTCTTTACCTAGCTCTGTCACTTAATTCAAATACTCCTTTCAGGCCATAAAGAAAAAGACTAACACTTCTAGAGATCTGGCTATCTTCCAGAGGACAGAAGTCAGACGTGGCCTATTCTGCTCCATGTTTCCATCAAAATTTCTGGAATGGGACCAGTGGAGGACACAATTAAAAAAAACGGATTTTCTCAGCCCTGACTCAGAGGAACACTCCAGCTGGGCCCAGACCCATCCCCACTCAGGGTAAGAAGACTTTAGGCAGGAATTTAACCTGGGGTAAGTGGGTAAGAACTAGTGCATCATTTCGGTGGTTGTAGAACACTGGTGATGATGGACTTTTTTTTTAAAAAAAAAAGG
>VYZQ01056137.1:21878-67265 GCA_013400655.1 Mystacornis crossleyi
CCAGAGGGAGGAGGCAGGGAACACTGCTAAAAATGGTAATAGAATACCAAGAAACCCAGGACACTGCCTCACTGTTACATTTTTGCTGGCTCGTCCCACACCTGAGAGAAAGCTCCTGGAACACGAACGGAGAGGGGACATCACTGGTGTGAGCCCCACATTTGCATCCAAACCAGTCTTTGTTCCCTTGGAATGCAGCTGCTGCGTGCAAGCAAAACCAGGGCGCTTTCCAGTGAGGATGCAGCGTTTGGAGAAAGGCACAGAGGATGAGGCAAAACTGCCCCACACTTGTTGGGAATGAATACAGGGGTGTGAGGGCAGCAGTGGGCTGTGCAGGGAAATCCACTGGAGCAGCTTGTTGGAAGGACACGCTGCAGGAGCCGGGGCCTGAGAGGTTTTTTGGGTTTCCACAGAGGTGGCTGGCACTGAGTGGAGAGCGCAGGAAAATTTTCAGCTTTTCTTGTGGAAAAGCGAAAGCAAGTGACAAAGGGGAGCGGCGGTAGGACAGTCTGATGGGGGGCTCAGACGTGCTCGGCCTTGGCCCAGTCCAGCTCCTGTGGATGCTAAAAAGGCTGCTAAGCAAGGATTTTCTTGCTTTCTTTCTGTCCCGTGTGAGAGTTCTCCCTCTCACGGAAAATATCTGTTTTTGTAAACCACGAACACCTGCAAGTTGTTTATAGCTTAAGAGAGAAAAATACTTTTGCACATAGCTTGACCAATCTCCTGAGGGGTGGCAAGAAACCTGACCGATTCAACTACGAGAAATTATCCTATAAAAGAGCTGTTAAATAATGAAAATAAGGGACTATCGCTGCACCACTGCTGCCTGCTGGATCTCCCTCTTCTCCCTCCTACTACTGTGGGATACAATGGCAAGCTCGGAGTTTTATCAGTTAAAAGAGTGAGAGTGAAGCCAGGGCTAAATGAAGCTTCATTCATGGCCTTTGGAGGGACGGGCCAGGCCTCACAGTCACCTCTCTGAATTACAGTAAAGCACCAGACAGAGGCACTTAATCTTCACCTGGGCCAGCAGGAGCCCTTTGGCACTCACTGGTGTGCCAGAAATGTCCTGTCTTCGGTCCTGAAAGGGCAGAGATTCCCTGGCAGCAAATAAGCACATGGAGGGCACGTGTCCAGAACGGGGAGATGGGAAAGGAGGAAAGGGAGACAGCAGCAATCTTGCTGTGCCCACAGCCCAGGAGAACTGATTTTTGTGTCATCAGGCCTCATTCCCCCTGGGACTGCAGGAGCCATCTTCACACGGCAAACAGCTAACAACACGCTACATGTAAAAGAGCTGATCACCAACTGCTTCACTGGCAGACTATTAATCTAATTTCTTCGTGATTATCTTCCCAAAAATTGGATCCAGCTGTTTAGCAGTCTTCTCTGGGAGGTTAATGAATACGCTGAGCTTGCAGAACAAAATGTCGAGCTTCAAAAAACTTCTGGGTTCATTTTTAATGAAATGTTTTAAATTATTTGCTTTTAACTATCATGCAGGCTTCAGAAGTAGCCCTGGCACCCTTTTAACTTGCTTACTTGATATTTTTCGTTAAAGGAATTGCAAAACCCATGTATTAAAATGCATCATATTGTTGCCCTTTTAACCTAACCAATATGCAAAGTTCAAAGCTTTCCTGTCTTGTTTCCATGAAAAATTGATATGGATCCATTTTTTTTTTTTTTTTTTTGCAAATCAGAGAGGACTGCACAAGAACCTACAAAAGTATTTTTTTCCCGCCCTCTGAACACACAAGGGGTAAAAATAAGGAACAAAACTACTCTTGGAGGCTGGGAGGGTGTTAGGGGCAGGTATCCTACATGCCTGACATGCTCCTGGCCATCCCTGAGCACCATTTCTAACTCCTACTAGGAAAAGACAGATGTGGCACTATCCTGTGGCTGTCTTCCACCTTCTCCACAACCCCCCTTTCTCCAACATTCTGTCTCGGGAAGCCCTGCCTTGGCATTTTTCAGGGCCAAACTTTGCCTGTTTTCTCTCTCCCTGTCCTTCCTTGCTTTGACAGAGGGAGAACCTGAGGGTCACTAACACAGTGACCCTGCCCTGCTCAGTAACATCCACAGAAAACATTCCGGACTTAGCTTTGGCTCTGGCCTTCCTTGCCAGACTGCAACGCTGGCAGCATCTTCTGGTACGAAATCATTACCAAGAAAAGAGCATTTAAATGGCTTCACTGTTTAGCCTCAACACCGAATGCTCATCATACATATAGATGCTTGCCAGGTCTGTGACTGAGGGCTATTTTTATCTTCCACCATGGCAATGTAATTTTTTCTCCCCCAGGAAAAAGGGAATGCAGCAGTGTAACCACGTCCCCGTGGAACATCTCACTCCTTGACAAATACTGCACGGCTTCCTCTGTGCCCAGGTGCTGCTGCGTGGAGAACATCTCACCTTAACACACAACACAGCCCAGCAAGAGCTCTTCTGAGCACGTCAGAAAGGAGCTTCCGTGCCCAGACCAGCAGATGCTGGCTGCTCTGTGTGTTATTTTGCTTCTGACTTAATGGGTAGCTTCCACCTCGCAGCTCCTGTGAACACTCAAGGTGCACAATTCTGGTGGCCAAAACTTTACCAGAAGGGTCTAGTTATTCACCCGTGTGTTCACTGTTAATATTTTACCCTCTTTCCTCGATGGAAAGGTTGTTTGGGTGATCTGTGCTTTAATCCTACATTCTCCTCCTCTTTTGCATCCACGGTCAACTCTTACGGGTGGAGATAAACTTTTAAATGAGGAGCATCACTCCCTCACTCGCCGTCAGGACTGGCTGCAGGCACAGCACCACCGATGGCTGTGCTGTCTGTTCTCTCAGGCCAATTTTTTTTTTCTGTAGCTGTCTTGCTGGCCTTATAAAACCAAAGAAGTCAGCAACAGTTCTAGTCCATGCTCAGGCGTATCACTTCTGCATTTTCCAGCATTTGCATATGGACCTTTGTGACGGGTTTTTTACTGCCCACGTTGAGGTCCGAGGCAAATGCCAGCAGGAGAAGCGTGCTTCTGCTTCAGGCCCAACTGGGCAACTTCTTGCCAAAATGAGTTGTGCAGGATCTGAATGCCTTTGGGTCAGCTCCACAGTCCTCTGTGGGCCAGCCAGTTCTCTTGTCTGTTTATCCCTTAACTAAACACTGGCAAACACAAAAAGGACACACCACCTTTCTGCAGGAAGAAGTAAACTGACCTTCAGCCCGGCTTTGCCCTTTGCTCTATAAAATAGTAAAAGGAGTAAGAAAAAATATGCACTTGGTGCACAGCTCCAGTGACTTTTAAGCAAACCTAAAGCTGGCCTGCAGTGCATGAGTGGACAGAGTTTATGACGACTCTGGCATTTTTACATCGGTTTACTATCAACAGGAAGCAAACTGTTTGAGAAATGCCAGACAAATGGCTCCGAGAAATCCTGCAGCCTCCTAAGAAATGCTTTTAAGCAGCTAAACTGGGGAAATCTCCCCAGTGAAACCAAGCAATAGCTGGCAGTCGAGATGCGCCGACAGAAGGACAGAGCGCTGGTTCAGCCCTAAGAAAATCCACTCTACTGTCAAGCCAGGAGCTGCGCTCGGCTAATTAGGAATCCAGACAATAATCCTAAGAGAAAGTGGGAGAGAATGTTCCCTGTGAGTTGTAAAACGCATTTACCCTGCACAACCCTCCCCCTGCAGCTCTGCAGGCACGCAGACCTGCATACAAACAGCCTTATTCCCAGCTCGGGCTCTGGGGCTACTGCTCCTCTGCTGGCTTGCTCACCCCGAACTTGTGCCCTCTCAAATCACTGCTCAGGGGTCCAAGCTTTCGTCTCCAAACCTGAGATGAGAGTGGAAATGCAGCCTGTCCCAATAAAAGGCTCAGCTCAAAAGCCACTTTTACATAATTGCCTGGGAAAGATAAGCACTCCTCACGTTCAGACCGCAAGTTTCATGCTTTGCTGGGAACACACACAGCACGTGGTGGATGCACAACACTCCGACGGATCTCAAACACAGAGACATAAAATTCTTTACCAAGACCGCCAAAGTCACATTTTGGAACTCCTTCCGCCTTTGTCTTGGGCAGAGCTTTAAAATGCTGCAGAGATTTGCAGTGGAATGGTATAGTTAACTTAGTTATATATAGTTAGATAGTTAACTATAGTTACTATGCTATAATAACTGCATTTCTTTCTTGCAAATTGAGAAGTCCAGTTTAAAATGCCCCTGGGCATAATATTCTCCTCCTTAGGAATATTCAGGATACCTCCACCAAGCGGTGTGACAGCACTCAGCGCTGCAAATTAATTATGGGTAGACTCCAATCATCCAGTGTAATTGCTGGATATTGTGGTATTATAAACATTGGCAAGGACATCACAGGTGGAAAAAGCCTTCTCATATATAAGGCTTACCAAGATCTTACTCTAAATTGACATTTAGCTCCTTCATAATGGCAATAAAGAGCTTCACGAGCAGTATGCATTTTAAGAGCAGCTCTGATACTCAAGAGTAGGTGCACGCATTTAGAAAGATATAATTTACACTTTGATTCTGACTACATGCAACACTCAGCGTATAAAAGAGTTGACTTGAACTCTATAAATATTTTTGAGGTGACATCAAAGGCCAGCTGGAATCTCTTCTATGGAAAACACGCAAACTCTAGGATTACACACGTGGGGAGAGAGAGACTCAGCTCAGGGCCAGGATAATGAACAGCCACACTCTCCTTCCAAGGTCACAGCCTCACACTCAGCCTCCAGGGATGTTCCTACCTAGAGATTGATCAGGGCCTGACACAAACTGGGGCACTCCTAATCCAGAGCCCAGGCAACAGACACCTGTATTAAAAAACAAACCCTGACAACTTGGTGGACAGGACGGAGGCAGAGGAACGAGGACATGAGGATTAACGACCACTCTGACCTACGTCCATCCTCATCATTGTAACAGCTCAGCTGATGTTCTTAAAAGGGTTTCTTCGTGCTAAAGAGGAAACTCTCTGCTGGGGGATGCAGGGAAAACTGTTCTTCTTCTCCCCAAAATGAGTCTGGTGAAGAGGGAGCCCGTGCAACAGCGTTCTCAAGGCAGCACTTCTCCACTGTGCTGCATTCCAGCGGAAGAATGATCTACATTTATTTTGGCAGCAAGGTCAACTGAAGTAGCTCCCGCCATCCATCCTTGCCCCTGACCAGCTCCGTTCCACCCCCAAAGCAGCCACTTCGGAACAACTGCTTCGTGGAGACGAAATGCTGGGCTTGATCGAGCAACTGAGACAGGTTAAAAATAACCCAGCAAAGAAGGGAGCCCTGACTGCTCTCCCAAGCCGGCTCGGCGTGCAGCCCTGGAGCCAGCAGCTGTGGGAGGCAGGCAGAAAGGAGAGGGCAGCAAAGGAACCGCCCGCCATCGAAGCCACCAATAATTAGATTTTCAAACCGTGCCCTAATTTGATCCTCACATCCTTCAGCCTTGTGGAATCACACTATTTTTTTTGGCCTCATTTTATCTATTAAGAAAAGAATGAGTTAGTTACTAACCAGAAGATAAGTCAGAAGAACATCATATGAAACTTCAGCCTCCTCACCACTAGGTTTTGGGGTTTTCAGAGTCAGACAAACTGGGTCTCTGTCCTCCTTGCAGTTCAGCTGTACTTTCCATGCATGAGTTTTCCATTGGTCCATCCAAACATGTGGGACAATCACACTCGAAGCGTTTACCGAGAAAATGCAGAACTTCCAGCAAGACCACTCTCCGCCTGCTACAGTCTTACATTCCCTTCTCTAGATTAAAAAACAGGCTCAAAACTCTTAAACAGATACCCAAGAGACTCTGCTAAACAGACAAGACTCGGAAATACCACAGCATGGAGTACCACAGTGCATCTCATCACAGGAAGAGCCTGTGAAACTCCCAGGGTTACACACCAAAGGCAGTCATCTGCCCACCTTATGCTCCCACTCTGCCCTGTGCTTTTGCTGGGCAATCCTGTGCAGGGCAAGGCAACACCCAGCGACAGGACAGTCTGGTGTGGGCAAATATCCAGCCAGCAGCCAAAATGACCACTGGCAGCACCCCGGGAGCCTCCACTGTCAGAGGCTTTAAGGAAAAGTTAGCTGCAGATCTGTCACGAGCAGTTTATTTTGAATGGATCCTGCCTGGGAGGGCATCAGGATGGAGTAGACCTCCTGTCCTCCCTGGGTTGATGTTCTGCAGTTCTGATGAAAGCAGAGAGAGCGGAAGGCTCATTCCCATCCTGTCTCCGACGCTGGCTTTTCATTCACCCTTGCCACCACCCTTAGCTTCTCAGGATGCTGTCCTTGCCACAGAACTGGGATTAAAGCTCTTCCCCATTCATACGAACACGGAAAGTGCACAGGCACATGGACAGAAGTGCACACATGATGTGTATCTCCAGTTCCACTTGTACCGATAACCACTTATCCACAAATCACACGGGCACTGCTGCTATAAACAAACAATCGCTCCAGAGAAGCATGAAAGCAGCAGATGAGAAAGAAAATGGAAAAGCATCAAGGCTGAGGATACAATAACAATAATTCCATAGCTGGTACTTAGAACTGCTATTTTTTGCAGCAGAGAGACTCGATCTCAGAGCAGCAAAACATTCCTGGTGATACAAGTGAGTTATTTCAGCTCCTGAGACCAGAACTAATAACTGACTGTAACCCTTGTATTCCAAAACATCACACGTATCAGGAATACTCCTCCTTTGGGCCAGTACGTGCCAGAATGAGGACAAGACAAGCTCTAAGACAAAGGAATATTCTGAGAGGCTGCATGAGAGGGACAGACTCACCCGACAGAACTTCTGCGCGAAGGCCCCAGAAGGAAAAGAAGCTGCATTTTAAGGGATGCTTTTCACTTAATGCCTGAGCAGAGCAGGCATTTAAACTTCATTAGAGCACTCCAAGGACCAGGAGCAGAACACAGAAGGATCTTTCTTGGCTTATCTGCTCAGCTGTCACTGCAGGGTGCCAGCAGCTGGACGATCCTGCACGGTCTTGCATCTTACACAAAAAATTGAGTTTACTAAACACATTCTACAGGTGCACAATGCAAGATTCACACACCACCAGCCTCCACCCAGGCCTCTACAGACACAGGGCAGCCAAACGTAGCTGCTGCTTGCTGAATCACGTTCATTGTAGCTCAAAATCTGCCTCTGCTCTTTGCAGAGGCACACGCAGACATTCACGGGGGCCAGCTGAGCTCCCTGGTGTCCTGTGGGCATCTGCGTACATCATCTATGGCCATGCAAGAGATGAATATGTACAGACAAGTTTTAGACGCCACATCCTGCACAAGCACATTTCTGCAGAGATTAGATGTCTGTCCTCGAGAAACGATGGGAAACGACTGGGGAAAATTTATGAAAACTGAAATAATCACCATGCAAATCACCAAAGTGGGTTTGAGATGCAAAGGGATTTAATTCATCAATTTGCACAGATTAGGCAAAACTGAAATTCACCGCCTTAAGAGCTCCTATTTATTTCTTAAAACCTTTCTTGGCAGGGAGCCATTAGGTGCTTGTAAAAGATTAGAATTATTGGTGTTTGATGGGCTCTCCTAAAAGGAACAGAGGGAGAAAATCGCAGACTGGAGTCATTAGGATCATCTTCTGCTAACTCCTGTATTTTACAAAAATACACTTTAAAAAGCATAAATAGATGACAAATTGCCTATCACCTCGCACGATTCCCGGCCGGCTGCACTCTCCGGGAGCCCATTTCTCCAGGCAAACCACCTGCACTCCACAAGTGTTCCTCCCCACTCCAGCTGGCAGTCAGCAAATCTCCCCTGCTCTTCCCACCCCAGACACCCCTCGGTTGGATGCTGCTGCTTCCAGGAAAGAGCCACAAGCATTCCGGCCAATGTGATTTACAGCCTAGGACCTCATCCCAGGTTTTTACTGGGCCAGAGATTAGCACCCCAGCCCATTTCATTAACTGGGCATCAGCAGAGCCAATTTGCTGATTGACTCAAGTGATGTGATTTGCGAGGGCTGTGGAAAGACAGGCTTGTTTTGACCTTGTAATGCAAAAAAAGAAGAAACCCGGCCATTTCTACAACAAAAAGACATACCCAGAGTGGCCAAAGCAGTAGTTTGTGGTTTTCGAGGTAATTAGCTTTCAAAATTACATTTATGCAGCTCTCCTATGTTTTATACTTTAAAAATGTCCTTTAACTTGCCTTCAGTGCTGCTTCTGCACTAGAATACCGACAAATGCAACTTGAGAAATAATCAGAATCGAAGTGTCTCACCCTGCAAAAACTGATTTTGAGCCACCAGCTTGACTTCAGCACATACAGGACTGAGTCTGAGACTGGGGTCACTGATTATTCCAGGAAAGTGGGCCCAAGTCTAGTTTGTTGCAGTGTTTTTCCCTTTCCCTTAACCTGTCAGTCAGCCTGAAAACTGGTTTGAATTGTTGTTAATTGCCCACTGAAACTTCTCTTTTAGCCCGAATTTTGCGAAAGAATCGGCAGGTTTTGTGTGTCCAGACGAGGGTGAAAGACAGCCTGGATTTCAAAGCTCTCCTGCACACAGGTTACACAGCACTGAAAGATTTAACTCCTGTGGCGTTAGCCCGGCCTATCTCTGATGCATCACCACTGCACTGTTCACTGTGGCTCACGCAGGCACCAAAAGAGAACTGCCCAAAAACCCGCGTGGAACAAAATGAATTCGCCACCGGCTGCGCTGGCCGTGGCCACGTGGCCGTTTAATTCCAGTTTTTTGAGAAAAATCAACCAGATGCTGACACTTCCTCCTTGTTTCACGACTGATATCAGGTGCTGATGGTGACCGAACTATGACTAGAAGAAGGGATGGGATAAAACGTGGCCTGAGGAGATTTGGCGGCGAGGCAGATGCGCTCGGCAGTGACTGCCTGAGGACCACATCTGTGCCCTCTGCGGCACTGCTGGAGGCTCCGACCTGCAGCTCTTCCAGAGGCTGAGAAGATCTTCAGCCCCGTCTTCCATCTTTTAAGATCAGGCAGGAACACGAAGGAATCCTGCGTGATTTACTGAAGCGTTCCCTTTCTCACCTTGAGACGCTCCGAAGGGACCGCACGGGGCTTGGACTTTGTTGGATGAATAAACAAAGCTTAAACGAGACGGAGTTCTGAGATTGTCTTGTTCTGCTAAGTTTTCTCCCCTGCTTTTTGTGTATAATACAGATTTATGCCTTGCTTACTCTGAAGGGTCGTGCTAATGCCAAAAATTACCGCAGCACGTGAATCGAGAGAATGAGAGCTGTGTAACAGAGAAGACCTTTCAATTTAGGCTCCTTAAAAGCTCTACTATTTAGTTTAAAATTCCAACAGTTAATGAGCAATTTTTTGAGAAGGGATGTCCTTGTTAGGAATTCAATGGCTCTACTCTTTCAATTATCAAGTAAAATCACACTCATGCTTGAATACCTAGGAGCAAAAATGGGTACAAGCCATGAGCACAAGAACATCCTTTGAAAAGGTCACTTTTAAAAGACATTCCAGAACGCAATACAAGGCAGCTGTGTTACCTCCCCCAAGAGCCTGCCATGTTTTCACTCCTTTTAAATATAATTCTGGGGAAATGAACAGGCTTCATTTTTCTCCTCGGCTTTGCAGAGACCTTAGGCCTTGGAACACAGGTACTCCCGTTTTATGGCAGAGAAATTTTGATATTTATTCTAATTACCTGTGCTGGGAGTACAGGTATAGCCTTCCTGGCCAGTCAAAGGAGAGAAAGACTCCCCTGGAAGGTGATAAAAGCACATCAAACAGAAGCCTCTCTCTCTGCTAACAATATAAAAAGCCTGAAGTACAATACTGAGCTGTTGTTAGAGCTGTGATGGTCTGAAGTTGCACATTAGCCCCGATTAAGACTGAATTAGTATCAATACACATCCCTGTGCTTAAGCACCTTCAAACCCAAGGCCATTCTGGAAAATGCTGGATAAAATTCAGTTATGATTTACAAATTGTACGTTCTTGCACTTTATGTTCATATATACGTATGTACAGCCTCTGTTGGGTTTTCTTTTTTTTTTTCCATTTCAGTTATTTATCTGTATTTTGGAGTTGATTTCTACAAACTGTCACAATAGATGTGAAAAAAGAAAATCACAGTACTTTGAAACTGAACAGCTTTAGGAAAAGCTGTAGTCACAAGGATAACTCTCATCACAAGATGAGAGCTTGGAAAGAAAAAAAGCACAGGGCTGTGAAACTGTGATTCCCATTAGTCCGAGACCTCAGACAGCAGGAGCATCAACCACGGCTGTTTCCCAAGGATACTCCTGAGAAACTGCCCTTACTGCCCTGAGAGACAACAGGGAAGAAAAAACAGATGATGGGGAGAGGTTTGCCTACACTGGGAGAATGTACAGGTCCAGCACATGAGCTGGGTAAGGTTGTCTTTACTCACCTTGGAAAAGCTGAAAAGAATGAAAACTAAGCAAAGGTTTTACGGGATGGAGAGCCCTGTCATGTCTCTGCAAGCTCACTTGAGGCTTCCCACTCTGAACTAGGGGACAAAATGACCTAATTCAAAAAAAAAAATGAACCAATGGAAAACAATGCTCAAAGGAACAAAGCCAAAGAATGTTCATTAGCCAAGCGTGATTAGCCCAGCCCCACTTTCCAGAATGCCATATCCTGGGGGAACCAGCTGCTGGCTGCGGCCCTGGCAGCAAAGTCCTGGCTGCACAGGGTGCTTGGGTGGACACAAGGAGCTGGCAGACCTTCCCCTCACTTCTGGGGAAGAAGGAATCAAAGCCCTGCGTGTATTTGTTGCTCCTTTCCCAACCCGTGACACGCAAACAGGCCCACTGGGGAAGGGGGGCCTTGCCAGGAACCAGCTGCTGCTGCTTCTCTGTGCTCTGAAAGGAAGCACGTGTGTTCCTGCATGTGTGTGCGTGCATGGGGTTGGGCAGAGAGGGAGGATGAAGTCATGATTCCCACCCTCAACCCAGGCCAATTAACATTCCCGTGGAGGTTTTTAATTAAAGCGAATGTCTGCCCAACAAAGAAGGCGAGTCTGGGAGGTTGACGTCTCATCTCCTCAAAAAACACACGCAGACACACCTCCCAGATAAAGGCTATTTATTATCTGCTCAAGAGACTTTCTGGGATCCATTCCCCTCTTTCGGCCCCACTGTGGCCAAAGCGTCCCTTTCTTATCTGTCTGACAGGTCTATACAATGCTTAATTGACTTGCCCGGGGTCTTGGGTTTTCTTCTTTAGGGAAAGCAGAGCTTTGGGGTGTGGATGGAGAGAGAGCCCATCCTTTTGGCTTTTAATGAAAAGATTCCCATAATAATGCCATCCATTTGCAACCGTGACCCCCTAGAAGATACTGTGTGGACAACTGTTTTCCTCCCAGTGGGAGCTGGGAAAAACACAGGCCTGAATTCTCAACTGCTTTGGCTTTTGTTTGCCTCGTACTACAAAAACACAGCATTCAGGAGATGCAGCTTCCCTTATGCTGAAGCTGGGTTTTGCCCAGCACCAAAACCTTTAAAAAAGTCAGTTCTTGCTCAGATCCAGGCGTGGCTGACCGCAAACACGCTTCTGACACGTGAGGAAGTTTGAGAAGGGTCAGCTGTTGCTGAAAGCCCACACAAACCCTCAAGAACAGCTGAAGGTGCCTGAATGTTCACAGTCCCAAGCCGTGGTAGCGCTGCCCTTCCCGACGCCCTGGGGAGATGCAGCTTCTGCCAGAGGAGCTTGGGATTCACCAGGTTTTTCCAGGGCAGCCCTGGATGGCAGCACGGACCCTGCGAGCGTGTTCTGAGGAGCGGAGCTGAGCCACCTGAAGAGCAGGAGCCACCTGAAGAGCAGGAGCCACGCTGCCCTCCCCTCCCCGCCTTGGCACATGAGGTCTTGCCCTCTCCTCCTGCTCCAGCACCCACCTGACACCTCCCCGAGCCACGCCAGCACATCCAGCTTTTACGTGCAAAACCACATCAAGCCAGGGTGCAATTTGCGCCCCCGCTGGTTTTTTATCCAATATTGGTTTTTTTCCCCCAAGTTTAGTGAGGCAAACCCACTCGCTGAGATGCCAATCGCACCCCTAAGCCCGTGCAAAGGAATGGGCACGCACAGAGTGGGGAATGGAAGGCAGACAGCCACGCCTGCCCCTGGGACAGCCAGTCTTTAGCTGTCATTTCAGCTCAGACTCTCTGAACAGACCAAATCCCTCAGTAAGTGGCCCCAAGCAGTTCCCCCACAGTTGACTCATCCAAAGCTTTGCCATAAACGTAGTCTCAGTAACTGCAGATGAAAATGTGCATTTATCAAAGGACCAAGGCTGCTCTGTGTGGTGCCTGGCTCCCCTCACTCCCCATCCTTGCACCACAGGACACACTGCTCCTGCCCTGTGCTTGCAGCCCAGAGCAGGGAAGAAGTGAGGAGATGATGGAGTTTGCATCCCTTGCCTTTTTTTGGCTGCTGCTGTAGCCAGACATCGGTGAACTCGCCCGGTGAAACCTGGTCGCTAAAAATTTGCTTCTCTTTCCCAGAAGAAGAGGAAGGCTGCCAGCCCTGCTGGAAGGGGAGCAGCCCACCTCACCCACACGCTGCCCTGAGAAATTATTTTGTCTTTGAATCTGTGGTTGTACTCTGTCGTAGTGTCCCGCAGTGTAGGGAGGAGAAGAGAGATGCAGCAGGCAGGAATTGTGCAGCAAGATTGATTTATTTAATTATTTTACAACTCTCTTATAGACTTCTTTCTCCTTAGTCGAATTGGTTAAAGGATCAGCCACCCCTTTGGGGTGATTGGCTAAAGTTCCAAAACATCCACTGTGAAAATATTTTTCTACTGCACTATAAACAATTCTTAGCAAGGTTACAGGTGTCTGTAGTTTATAAAACTCTACTGGTACCTTCCATGAGAGACTTCTCTCTCTCACGGGACTAGAAAGAAGCACGAGAAATTCTTGCTACAGCACTTCTGTATCCACGGTAAACTTCAATTTTTCCTAAACATCCTCACGGATGGATCTCTTGTGGAAACGGTGCAGCAGAGGAACAGTGCTCGAGGAGGGAGTGCTCGAGGGAGCCTTCCCCTTCCTCCCCCTCACGGCTTTTGGGCAGCACTTTGGAGAGGCTGCTGACAGCACAGGGAAGGAGCCATGTGTTGCCACAGGGTAGGTGACAGCAGAGCACTTGCCTTATGGGAACGTCGGTGAGGTTTGTGGTGCCTTCAATACACCCCCGGCCTGGGGGAGGTCTGTGCACACTGCAGGTTGGACGGAATGAAATTCCGGAAATTCTCAGTAGAAAACAAGGAAATCTAGGATTCTTGTCACTACTTGCAGTTCAGAGGAGTGGTCACTGATAGTTTGTACTGGAAGCAAGGAACTGTTCCCGTGACTTGCATTCACTAAATACACTTAGTGTCTAGTTGCTGCATTAAAATCAATTTTCATAATTAGATAACAAAAAGGAGAAAACAGAGAGAGACAGGAACTCTCTGAGTGCATGCCGGGGAAGCACCCAGATAATGTAATAAATCCAAGAGGAAATCTGCAATTAAGAATGAGGACATTCCAACAACTGTTTCCCTAATGACAGCTTAGTATCTCTTCTGTCTTGCTTTCTGAAATTAAAAGATGCTGCTTCTGCCTACCACCAGAGCTTCCCCTGCTGTTCCTCACACGGCGGTGTAATTCCACACCCCAGAACTGTGTCCCAAGCTCACAGCTGTGCACTGTGTGCAGACACCAACCAGCCCGTTCCCAAAGTTTTAAATATTTAGCAGAGCCTTTCTAAAGGTCCCTGTCCTCACACAGCATCTTGAACATGCCTAAAGGCAGCCAAAGTATACGGAGATTCTCAGGTGGAAGTGTATAAACGCAGAGAATAATAATTATAAACAAAGTTAAAGTCTGTTTCAACAGATAAATGCGTCATATATTCTATGTTTGTATATTAATATATGATAATTAAATCCCTCTAGCACTAATGCCAGCTTGGCCTGGAACCAAAGCAGCTGTCTTGGGGGATTCTCTGCATGGTACTCCCTCTTAAATACACTAGAAGCAGACACTTATCCACTTTTAGGCCTTTTATAATGTTTGCATGGACAAAAATAGAGAAAGCGGCAAAGACGGGAGGCATGGGGAGAAAAGAATAAAAACAAAAAAAAAAAGAAATGCAGCCTGGAAGTCAGGAAAAGCGAGTTTCCCGCAGCACAGCTCCGGGGGTGCTTTCTGAGGCTCTCAATAGTGATTCAGAGAGCCGACGCTTACTGGGGGAAAGCAGGCTAAAGAGATTATCCAAGTTTGCAATTGTATATTGGTTTGGTTATTTTACATGCGGCTTCTGATGTCCATTTCCATTCCAGAGACAGAGCTAAAAAGCTCGGCTTTGTTCGCTCCCCCCCAGAAACGGGGATGAGGGGAGGAGGCTTTCATCAATGTCGCCACGCAAAAAAGTTCCTAATCTCCCTAAAGTCCAGCCTTACTTCTCTTTGTCACTCGGCCTTTGTCTGCTGGTATTTCAGACCTACAAATTCCAGAATGGTTTCCAATGTCCGCTTTAATGGGGGCACTTTAATCTGACACTGCCTCTCCTCAAGCTGCACCTTGACCTGAGCCAAGGCTAGGAAAGTGCAAGGAGCCGGGCACAGAGAAAACAAATATTTTGGAGAAGAACAAAATTATCTCTGCAGAAAACGCGGCAAAAATGCAGCAAATGAACCATTAATAATGCATTTGGAACTCTGCATCGAGCAATATATACAGCACTGTATTCATAAACTTTGCAGAACGAAAGGAAACTTAAGACCAAAAATGCTGAGCTTCTCAAACTTTAAGTAACATTAACCACGGGTCTGCCTGTTACAAACAACTAAAACCTAAGTTTAAGAAAACAAGTTGCCCAGGCAGCAAGAGTCTCACTATTACAGGTGCAGCTGAGAACTGCCTTCCACAAAAAGATTTCAGTGTCAGAGAAACATCCTCTCTCGCTATCTGAAAGACTGAAGTACTGCTGCATGAAGTACAACAAAGGGACATTCCTGACATTATTACCTTGTCTTCAGAAGGCTCAGACCTCCCCGAAGTCTGGTGTTGTGGTTCTGTGGGTAAGTTCACCCGCCTGACTCTACCATGTGGTTAAACCAGTTCATCTGGAGGTGAAGAGTTCACCATTTCCAGAGCTTCTCTCCTGTGACCACTTCCAACTCTCTCTGACCTACTTCTCCTAAAGGTCTCAATTTATAATGCATAAAAATAACTTCTTTATAAAGCACCCTCAAAACCCTGCTAAAGGGTCTACAACCTCTGCTGGCATTACTAAAAGCTCCCTGGATTTTGTACCAGCCTTCCTGGCTCTGCAGGCTGGCTCTGGGCCTGCGGCTGAGAAGATAACCATTTGTTGCAAAATGTCAACATTATTTTTCCTATCACTCAGGCAGTCAAAGTATTTTCAAGTATGTGAAGTAGCAGCACTGGGGCAAGGGATTTCGTGAACCATCCTGCCACGTTGTTTTATATAAATGGATTAAATTAGTGCAAGCTGACTCTGTCAGTGAGATATTGGTCTCCAAGCTGCGTCCATATGTGCAACAGAGCACAGGAAGATACAGAGAGATTGAGGTCACATTGAATAAACGAGAATAAGCACAAAGTCCATAAACCTCTCTCTGTCTGTGGATGGCTCTTTACAACCCTGCAAGCCAAAGCAGCCAGGTGAGAACCACGGGGAAGTCGGACACAGCCCCAAGTGCAACACTGTCCTAGGTTACAATGTAAGATGTGCCCAAAAGTGTGTATTCTATCACCATCTTCATGAGCTGTTAAAACCGGTGGGACAGTGCTCCCCCATCTCCTTCCTGACTCATCCCTGATAAACTCATGGGCATATCTTCTGTTAATGGGCCAGGTGTTGGCACCANAGAGGAGGGGAGGTGATGATTCCATCTCAGCTCTTGGGGAAGATCAGGTACACCCAGCTGGTGCCAGCACCGCCTCAGGACCGCGCACCGAGCCATTGCCACAGCTCTTCAGCACCACAGCAGGGTGTTTGTTCCTAGCTGAGCACATTCCCCACACCCGGCTGTGAGCAGGGCTGAAGGGAAGGTGTACCAACACCGCTGCTTCTCCCACGCAGCACCGAAATTTTGGAGTACCCTGTTCAGCTTTTGGAAGAATATTTGGTTAAAGCAGGACTGTGCACAGCAACACGACAGCAAGAACAGACACAGCAAGAACAGCTCTCGACTCTTCCTCTCAGAGCATTTCTGAGTGCCTCGTTCAGCATTTGGAAGAACGTTTGGTTAAAACAGGACCGCGCACAGCAACGTGGCAGCAAGAATAGACACAGCAAGAACAGTTCTCAGCTCCTCCTCTCAGAGCATTTCCCACTCACTGAGAGCAGTGCTGTTGCCATCCCCAGACAGACACCAGAGGAGACTACAGCAACAGCAGCGGGGAGGGCATTTTTCTGTCAGACACCAAAGGTTCTGCATGAGAGGCTTGTTATCAAATGCCAGTTTCAGGCACAGTTTTCCAAATCTTGCCACACTGAAGAATCAACCCACAGGCCACAACTCTTGGAGGACCCGGGGTTCATCAGTTCTGCTGCTCACAAAGTGACTCCTGTGCAAAGGCAGTAGTCTGGGACAAGGCTTTTTTTCTCACACAACATCCCCTAAACGCTGCCACTGGCAGCTTCTGCTGAAAATGGCAGAGTTTTATTGCATCTCCTTCATCACACAGGAAAAAACATTAACTTCCACTGAAGTCACTGTTCCTGGAATCTGAATTTCCTTTGCCTAGCACACACAGCCGATTAGGCAGAGTGACAGTACGGTGTGTCAAACTAAACTAAACTAGCACAGCTCAGTTCTTTTTCTATCTTTTACAATAGTTGCAGCTAAAAATAAATGTCAGCTACTGACATACCAAGCACTAATCAGAGTCAGCCCTTTTTTATTTCAGGAGAACTCACAGTATTTTGTTCGCTTTTTGTCAGAAAATTTCCAATCTTAAATCTTTACATCTACGAAGGTTAATAAATCTCACTGTGTCGTCCTGTTCTGCTCCTTATTCCTCCTTTTCTCTCTGTGCTCATGCATGTTTGGAGAGCTGTGCCATTATTATTTATGACACTACCAACCCTCTTGTCTGTGCAGACATTTTTATGGCTTGTGGCCGCATTCCAAAGCACAGCGTTAAGGGGCTTAATGGCTCCGGCAGAAAACTTTTCAGATATCACACATGTGTCAGCCTAAAATTTTAATCACGCCGTGCTTCAGGTACAACACGTTGCCCTCAGGGGTTTGTCAGGCTACAGCATACCGATATATGTTTCAACAACTCTTTGCCTCGGGAGGGCTGAATCAAAATTTACAGCAGGGCAGTGCATTCTGTTCAAGGGCATGACCAAGCATGAATCTTGCACCTCCATCTGCATCATCATCCCTGGCTTGCAGTTGGTGTTTTCAGCATGGAAGCAGTGGATACACCTGAGAGAGGAGCAGTTTAAGAGCTGGCTCCCATGCCCAGCACTCCCTGTTAAAGTGTATTTTCTGATCTGCTTGCAGCTGGTGTGACGGGGGTGACCCTGTCCTAGAGCAGCGGGTGGGCTCTCGAGAGTCTCCTCGTGCTGAGAGGCAGCGTGGGGGTGATGGAGAGCGAGGCACACGGACAGCCAGGGCTCCAGATCTCTCAGAGGGATGTGTTTCTAAGAGCCACGCATTTGGGGGAGCCCGCGCGTGTCTCCGGTGTTTAATACGATGTTAAAACACGAGTAGACTGCGATTAAAAACCTGTCAGCTCACGCAGAAACGCAAGCCACAGCCTGAGCAGGATGCCCTAGAGCTGCAGGCAAGGCCCTGACTCGACCCTTTCAGTGCCATCTGGCCATTTCTAAGCTCTGATGCCAGAGAGTTTTCAAAAAGTGCCCTTTAAAAGGCAACTGAACCAGTGGAAAGCCTTGAGGCGTGGGCACACACCCGGCTACTGTCCCTTCTCAGCTCTGAAGGCCCGGCTCAGATTCTAAGAATCATCTTTGAACGGATGGGGGGTGTTCCCCAGAAGCACCCAAATACCTCACACGCATTTTCCCCCTGCCATCTGCCCAGCCTACCACACTACATAATTATGCTCTGCTCAAAGGTTGGCCCCGATTGTGCAGAGGTGAGGCATGAAAAGGAGGATTAAGCCTCCCGACTCGAAAGCTTTGTAGGAAGGACTGATCCAAGGTCAGGCGCACACATCTCTTTCCCACAATGCCCAGTGGAGAAAAACGAACTGCCAGGTTTAAGAGAATGGCCAAATTTCTTATTTTTCAAAGAATAAAACTTGCACAAAAATGAAAATTAAGAACGAAAGCAGGAAAGAGATGCCTCTGGACATTTGGACTCAACTGACCGTGTGCTTTAATATTTAAACTTGCATATCTAGACTGGCCCAAAGGAGAAGCCCGTACAAAACACCCTAAGAGAGAAGACAAGCATGCTCAGACAGGCCCCATTTGGAGAAGACCTTTCCAGAAACCAGTTCCTGGGGCTACATTTAACACAAATATGATGACAAAAACTTGCACTCACAAAGTTATTTTCTGCCTCAGGCTGCAAACGTACCTGCCTACAAGCTCCTGGAATATCAAAGCTGGAAACTGCCACTCTTTCTACTGTAGAGTCCAGTGCAAATTCACATTTCTTCAGAGTATTTCAGATACAGGCTCATTTTTAAATGAGAACAACATACCACTGACTTCAAAACTAAATTAATATACACCACAATACAAAATAAACAAAATCAAAAGGGCGCTGCTTAAATGTTACAGAGCAAAGAGGTGCCAGTTTTACCTGTCTTCTATTTTTACCAACCTTCAAACTAAAAAATCCCTACAAGGACACAGCACTGACTGCTACTGGCTCCCGGTGTCCTTGCATGCCAGCCTCCAGCTGCAGCTGCTGATCTCTCTGCTGCTGATCTACCTAAAGTAGAAACTCTGATGAATGAAAAATACTGGATTTTTTAGAGTCTTTCTGCTATGCTTGTCCAGCTCCCAGCACAGTGAGAGCCTTCTGCCCCCTGGGCTCCTGTGCAGCTCTGCAATGGGAACACTGGCAGCAGGAGTGAAGCCAGTATTAAAGACACACAGCTCACAGACACTCACATCTCAGTTCCTGATCCAGAACCTCCCTCAGCGCAAAATGAATATGGCAAAAAAAAGAAAAAAAAACCCCCAAAAAACAATGTAATGTGCTCTGTGCATTTGTGACAGTAAGGAATGTACAACCAATGCTCCAGGCCAAACCATTATTCCTCGGTGAGAAGGAGGATTATTCCTCGGTGAGAAGGAGGAGCTGGAGGCAATGAGTGGCGAGGGCTGAGAAAGGAGGAAGCCTCCAAAGCAGCACTCCTTGCTGGGAAGCTGCATGGCACCACGGCAGCTTCAGCACAGCGTGAGCGCAACCACCACGCTGACTCCGAATGCGACAGAAAAAGACCTTCTGGTCTTTGAGGGGAAAACAAAGAAACACCTCCAGCCTTGGTGGGACAGAGAAAGGACTGTTCAGCCCCCCAGACAACAGCAGGAACAGGGCACTGAGGAGCGCTGCTCTCTGCAACGCTCCCGGTTCTTACAAAAAAAAAAACCCTGCAGGAAAAAGGAAGTAATTCTTAGAGCACAAAGACTCAGAGTCTTTGCAGAAATGCAGGGTGGCAAACCCAGCCTCCCTCCCCTGCAGGAGGCTGCCTGCTGTTCTCAGGCTCAGCTCGGATATGCCCTTCCCCGTGCCGCCTCGGAGATGAGACACTCCTGCCACCATCATCCTGATGCAGAGAAACTATCTCTGCCAACAAATTGACAGAGAATTTCAGTCTTAATAATCATCCTGCCCTGCACTTCAGCCTGATCCACATCCCAGAAGCAAGATTAATCCACTAAGCCTCTCAGCTCCTAGAAACGATACTTACAGGCAAACAACTATCCCCACTCGTTCTCTCACTCAGATGATAATCAGAAAAATGTCTGTATTTGGCTCACTATGACAAGCTGATTTGAAACCTCCTGAGGAGCACAAGCTTGTTGGCTCTGGCATAACCCTGCTTGTCCCTGCGCTGCAGCCTGGGAAAGAACAAGGCAGGCCTCCTCAGAGGGCTTTTCCAACCTTAACAACTCTGTTTCCTGCGATCTACGGAAGGGTTAACGCAAGCTGGTGGCACAGGCAGAGCCTGATCACATCCCAGCATGGCACTGCCCAGCCTAGGAAGGGCCAGGAATCCCTCGGGTCTTCTCCTCTGCCAGGCATTGCAATCACAGGTGCTGTTCCACTGGACTCCAGCGCGTCCAGCGCGGTTAATGCATTCTCCTGATTTGCAAAACCAGTAGAGACGGAGAGTTTATGGACCTCTTGGCACCTTGGTGAAGCAGAACCCATATTTACCATCAAGTCTGAAGCTCGACGGCTTGTTAGGAACCAGCTCAAGCTTCCCCTATAAAAGGAATCGACACCTTTGAAGATTCATCTTGCCACGCCTTAGTTTGGAATAGGTATTTTTTTTAGTCTTTGTAAGGATAAGAAAAGGAGTGAATAAAGACGTGAAAGATCACAGTCACAGCATTTAAGAAAGAACTGGACACCAGCTTTTTTCTTGTTTTTTCCTTTTAATTCTCCATTCTGAGGCAGTTAGGCTTTATCCTACGAACTTCAACTTTTTTGTTCTTATTTAGAGTTTAAACCAGTTGAATGATGAACATTTTTTTATGTACTTAAAATAAAATATTCAAGCTGTTACAGGGAGCTAGTAAACCACAGATTTTTTCATAAGTGGATAATATACACAATTTCTGGTTGAAGAAAATCGTCTTGTAGTATTTTATTTTCCCTTGCAATCAAAAGGGGCTGACGAAAGACAAGAAAAGCAATAAAACACACGCAAGGCACAGAGTTTGTGATAGTCTACGGCTGCTTCACATTAAGAAGAGTTTAATTAGAGCAGCAAGATAAAGGAGGCGGCAGTGGAAACTACAAACAGTCGTGCAGAAAGGAGAAATAACTTGTCCAGCCCTGCTGTGCACTCACCAGGCCCCAAGGCGTAGAGGCTGCACAGCTAGAACAGATGGCCAAGGAGTTATGTCCTCTTAAGTCTTAGTAAATCTTCCTCCAGCTTTGGCTCCAAAAGCATGGTAAAACAGGTCAAAGCACACCCCGCGTTCCTGGGAGGGAAGGTGAAATTAAAAGGCACAGGTAACTCAGGTCTTCCGTGGAAAATAACACAGTTTTGCCTCGTTCTAACGCCCGACTTGGAGTCTGTGTGTGGTTTCATTCCAGAGTCGAGAGTTTTCCAGATTTCTGCCCGCTGAGGAAGGTCCATCGGGACACTGCTGCCAGGAGGTTTGGCACGTAAGACACCTACACGGAGCCACAGCTTTGGAGGAAGCCATGTCCTCCATCTGGCAGGTGTAAAGAGAAGCCCTAGGAAGAAACTGGAGGCACCTCATTGCAGCAAAATGAAAATGGAAGTGGACGTGCATGGGAGTGACGGGGGCGGGAGAAGAATTTAATGTTAATATTTAATTATCTGATAGCTAAGCAAGTTGGGAAAGCCACACAGACATAACAGGTCTTCATCTAAATGTCTGCAAAAAGAAGCAGCTTCATGTTTTGTTCTTGGGGTTTTTTTTTTTGGCAAAGTGCTTAAAATGTTGAGGGATTCTATATTGTCTGAAGGCCCCAGAGCATACAAGCCAGGCAGGTCACTCAAGAAAGCTGTGAACTCACAATTTTCTCTAATTTATTTCTTTCTGCATCACTCTGAGAAGCCTTGATTACTTCAGCACCTTCCTAAATCATGCTCTCAGGCCATCTTTTCCAAACTCACACCTACATTTTGTAGTCTCAGCAGCAATCCGTTCCACAGTGAACTGGGCAGTTTCTAACACATTCTCCCACTCCGGTTGGGTTCTTTTAAGGATAAGGAATCATTCAAAGGGCTTTGCTGTAACTAATCCTTCTACCCTTCAAACAATAAAAATCAGCAAGCCCACTAAAAGTAATGGTAAAAAAAAAAAACCCCATAAGCCTGGAACAACTGAGCTAAACAGAAGATTTTATAACAAACCCTCAGTGCTGAAATTCAACTACACAGGAGGGCTCCTTTCTCCTCCTTGCTTTTCTCAAGGCTTTCTTGATAAAAGTTCTGTGACAGGACTAATTCTGTGTAACCAAAGTGTGGTAATTGAAATGCAACCCGTCATTCCCTTCTAGGTGATTTGTTCTTAATATCTCTTCTGCATCGGGGTTTTGCTACTTAGATGCACCCACTGTGCCATTGGGAGGGAGGAGAAAACCCTATTAGCTGTAGCAGAGATGATGAAAAGCAGAGAAATCAAAGGGGAAAGGAGACAGAAGGCTTTCTCTCTGTGGCCAGGGCCGTTCCATATTCCCCATGACTCTCCAGAGCTGGGCCAGCACAGACAAGCTGGCACTCGGTGCCCTGGAGAGCCAGGCTGGCACTCTGGCACCAGGCTTTGAAAGACAGCCGGGGTTTGGATCCCATCCTTGCTCTCCAGCTGACACCTGACTTCGGACAGGGCTCAACAGGAAGCAAGGCATATGGAAAAATGCCTTGTCCAGGGAACAATGAGAAGCTAATACAGCAACCTAAATGAGACATGACTCAATTAATGAGAGCTGATGGGGCTAATGACTAAACAGATGGTATTCCTAAAAAAAGACGAGAGAGGGGAAATATAGCTGTGATAATGGACCTGCTGTAGTGTAGATGGCAACTCTAAGGCTGTCTCTTGCAGAGGATTGAAAGCCCCGAGAAAAAGGAGTGTTCTTTGCCTCAACTGCAATACAGAGCAACCTGAAAAAGGCAGCTCTCTGCATACCTGGACTAAAGCACCTCATCCTTCCTTCCTGCAGGTGGACGACGATTTTATTTAAAAAGTCTCCTACTACAGCCCCCAACAGGCTGGAAAAAACGGTGTTACAACCATACTTCTTATCTCTGCATGCACCCATTCTTTGTTTTTGACAGACTACGGTAGAAAAGTCAAAGTCTTTCAAAGTCGGAAGTGCTTAGAGCTGAGACACACCTCCAAGTAAAGGAGCTTCTAATTGCAAAGCACCACACAGTGCTGCTGTCAGCATCTTCCTGCAATGGCAGCTCAAGGACAGACAGCCTGTCCTCTCCCGAGACGCTCCTGCACATTCCTGGAGCAGCCTTGAGAAGGTTTGACTCGGTTTGATCCCACTTAATGTTGTAACTCTGCTGAGATTACAGGTCAGATGTTATGGGCCACTGGACTGTCAAGGCAAGTCAACATTCGGGCAAGGAGCAGCCTCCGCTCCTTTTGATGATGTGTCAAACACAATTACACCGGTGACATCTTACCACAGGCCTGAGAAACTGTAACGAGCTCAGACCTCCAAACCTGATCCCAACACGCTCCCAGTTCCACCCAGCAGCCTCCTTCTACGTGCTCCCCATATGTTCCTCCACCAGCCCTTCTTCAGGGAAGCTGCCGAAGCCTCCTGTGGGTTCAATATGCCCCTGCAGCACGTCTGTTCCCACAGCACGTTCTGCAACAATGGGCCCCTCTGTGGTGCCTGCCAGCAGGAGGGAGGAGGGAAGGTTCATCCTGCTCAGCCATGCGTTATGACTGACAGGAGTGTCAGCTCTGGGATGAACTTTGGATTTCCTTCCCTGCGTCCCGAGGCAGCACACGGCTGCCTCCTTCCCACGACAACCAGCCCGGTGCAGCCAGCATTCCGGCCACTCACACCTCCTCAGGCTTTTGCATTTAGAAACAAAGCTAGATGGAAAGGGAAAAAAAAAAAAAATTAAGAAAATGAAGTTGCTACTCCTGAATTTATTAAAAAATACTTTCCTAAAAAAGGCTCCATATAGTGCTCAATATAAACTTCATTATATTCTTTACAGTTTGGTGCCTGCTTTGTATTCCTCCCTGTTCTTATCTCACAGAAAGGGGAAAATGTGAATCAAACCACTACACCCATGCATCCGTTTTCCTATTTATGGGCATTTCTGAATCCGACACTCTGGTGTCACTTCTCACACAGGTCTTGGTGCTGCCAGGAGGGCACGTGGCTCTGAGCCTCAGCAAACCCACAAGGGCCCAGCCACGGAAGAATCACCAGCACCAGCAAACCTGCCCGTACCATCAGGATTTTCTTCCAGGAGAGGACAGGCAGCAAGAGTCACCCGTAAGTTCCAGCCATGGAGTGCAGGACATCTCCATCTCCTCAACAGGGGAGCATTGGGGTGTTGGTGAGATTTATAGCAGAGCCATAAAATAACATCTTTCCAAGGAATATTTGAACAGCTGCCATCCATCCCAATTTCTGAAGGCAACTGTCTTGATAGGCCTGGGGACTAGAGACAGCCTGTGACAGGAAACTCTTCTGAGCACAAACGACCTCTCCAATTGCCACTCACGTCGTGGGCACAGAAATGAACCATGTCATGACTAAAATGGGGAGAGGAGTTGCTCCTCAGGGATGATTCTGGGATGAATCTGTCCGGGGCATGGCACGCCCAGGTGAGATTCTGCTCTCTTGGCTCTCCTCAGCTCTGACTGCTGGGATGAGGCCAGTGGCGAGGTCAGCGTGCAGATTCTGCCCAGCTTCCCACTGTCCAGAGTGGACTTTCAGCCTTCTATTTCCACTGGAAAAAATGGAAAGGAACAGCAGCACGAGCATGTCTAGCCTAGAGTTCTTTCCGACAAAGGAACATTAAAATACGATCATTAAATTCACAAAGATTCAGGGACCGACGCAGATTCAATTCAGGAAAGAACAAACCAAATAAAATTAAATTCTCTACTTCTGTTTGATATCTGCTTTTGAGCGAGTGCCAAAAGCCAATGAGGCTGACTCACATGAACCTTTCCACTGACTCTGGCAGCAAGGAGCATTGTCCAGCTGCCTTCCAGGGAAAGAACACATCCATAGAAATGAAAAATGAGTGTTTGTGGGGAAGGAGAGGAAAAGAAACCTCTCAGAAATAAGTCTGAAATGACACACAATAATGAAGGATTCATTACTGTTTCAGTCTCAGCTACATTAAATAATTATATCAAAGCTCTATAAAAAATAGAGTATTTTGTTTCTTTGTCTTTGTTCAGACTACAGAACAAAATAAAGAAATTCTTAGGCAAAAAGCATAGGGGGGAATTCTTAGACAGAAGCACAGCATTAAACTGAACATACTGGCACAGCACCAACAAATCTTTCAGAGAAAGCCTGACAGTCCTGCACAATAAATCTGCTCCCTCTTCATTACAAGCCTGTCTGCAAGAACACTCTCCACTAAAAGCATTGCTATAGCAAAGTCCTATTTATAGAAATCCTCGTGGCAATTCCCTACTTCTCCTCCTTCCTCCCCCTTGTCAACCATCACAACCATTATCTCTCTTGGATGGTGTGAAAGGTGAAGCTTGTGTTTGTTTCCCTGTTTTGAGAAATGGCACGTATTACCCAGAAGGACCAAGGAAGAGGCCCCAAACTAGTGACATCCACGCCCAACTTGTGCCAAGTCAGCTCAGATGCATGATTGTTTTGGTTTTTCCCCCCCCTCTCCTCTTCCGATGAGATCCCTCCTGGAGCAGGACCAGCCCCATGGCTGCCCAGCTCCGGGGAGGAGCCCTGCAAGGACCTGTCGGGCCCTGAGCGTGCCTCCACGTGTGTTTCAGGGCAGCAGCTTCTCGGGGGGCTCATTCCCCATCCCCGACGGACAACCTGTGCTCCTGCATCACTCGGGAACAGGTACAGCAGCACAGTTTCACCCCACCAGCTTCACCTGAGCCGATGAAAAGCCTGCCCACTCTTTTGCAGCTCTATTAGTTCGTCCGACAGCACACCCTAACTATCCCTACAATCCTTTTTTTTTTTCCTTTAAATCTTTTGATCGTTACGGCTGTAATATTCTCACTGTTACAACTGATCCTGCAGCATTAGAGCTCCTGTCTCACCACGGGAGAGTGGTTTGTGTTCTTTATTTGTTCCCTCCTTGATCTCTGAACGAGAGCGGCGGTCGGGAGCGTGGCGGGGGAGCTGCGTGCAATTCCCCCATTTGTTACAAAACGGAGCACTTCTTCATCACTGCCTTTTTAATGAGCAGTGAATCGCCCAGGAGTGAGGCCGTGTGTGTGTGCGCCGAGATTCCCTGCGTTTCCTCTCTTTATTCTCCTGCTTTCAAAATCAAAGATTCTTCCTTGCAGTCACGTTCTCCGTGCGTGGTTTGAGTTTCTGGGCCAGGACTGCCTGCATTTGGGGACTACAGAGAAAACCAGGGCAGGGACACCTCTCTTGTGGTTCTGACCCTTAGGCATGGGTTGGGCAAGAAGAAGTGGAAGCAGAACATTCATTATTTTGCTCCGGGGACTTTACCCTGCTGAACAAAGATTCTGCTGACACGCACAGGTTGCTAAGCTTCCTGTTTACCAGGTGCACTCCCAAAAAACCTGCTGTGTCCCAACATCTTTAGATGCTGTTTCCTCTGATCTCTCCATCCTGGAGGAGTGCTGAGAACACCCAGGGACCTCGGAAGCCATCACAAACAGCATCACGAGCCCAGGGCAAAACCCACCACAAAGCCAACCCGAGCAGGGAGGGAGCAGGGCCCTGCTCAGCCAAAGGGCAAGCCAAGAACCAGAAGCCTCCGTGAGAACAGTCAGTGAGGGATTTTAAAGGTGTGTAAAGCATCAGCACATTGGGATAAACAAAGGAACAGCCTCACCACCTATGTGTCCCTCCTGATTCAACTTTCACTGCGCTATTTCAATTCAATCGGGATTTTCATGGTTTTCCGCGTTAATTAAAATGCAAACAACGCCCCTTACAAATATTTAAAACAAGTGATGTTTCACTTTTCTCTGATAAAGGTGCTTCTATCTCAAAGTGACACTTTCAGTCTGGTGCTTTTGTTAAGGAACTCAAATCCAGGAGCCCTTTTTGTTAAGGAACTCAAATCCAGGAGCACTTTTTGTTAAGGAACTCAAATCCAGGAGCACTTTTTGTTAAGGAACTCAATTCCAGGAGCACTAAGTTTCACTGTAAACAGCAGAAATGAGGTGGTGGCACCTCCACACGGGCTCCAGCTGCAGCCTCAGTTTGCTCTTAGGACAGGGGTTACAAAGACCCATCAGGTGAGTTATGAATTATTAAAAGGAAGCTTGCCCAGTAGCCCAGCTCTCAGTGTCCTTTTCCATCCATCGTCGGTGTTGCTTTACCTCACGTTTGCAAATTAGCAAAAACTTTTGAGTGTTTTTAGGAGTTTTCAATTATTAAAGGCCACAGAAACAGGCAGGTGAGATTCACAGTAAAACTCCAGCACCTTCTGGAGTGTGAACACTTTGCCTTGGGGAGCGCTGCTGTTATTATAATGTGGATTTATTCTCCATTTATAAACAAGACTGAACAATTGCTCGTGCGAAATTTCTTCTTGTCATGACAGTTAACAGAAAACAAACTATCATGAAGGAATGAGATGTCCCTGGATGCTGATTATGCACACAATGACATCCATTTGAGTTTTGTGTTGGAGTTTGAATGCAAAATTGTTAAACAATACTGATGTTTTTCAGTAACCCCCTGGCAAGCACTTCGGAATTTCTTATCTTTCTTACAGTAAATGAGACTACTCAAAATTACCTGTTTTGTTTTATTTTTTTTTTTTTTAACCAAATGGCAGCATTTGGTACTACTCCTTACAGACGATAGAATCTGAAAAGTAATTTCTTCCACTTTCTCGACTCCTTATGGGAAAATTGGCCTTTTGTGCTTGTACTCAGTAAAGCACTCAGCATCAGTCCAGCTGTAACTGACACAGCAGCCTCCAGCTGGGAAATCCTATAATACAAATTTTCACTTGCAGCCTCAAACACCGCTTTAATAAGCACGGATTTAAAACAGCAACTCAGAAAATGAAGAAACACACTCGAAACAACAACACGCAGGATTAATGAACAGAAAAATGCTTCTTGTTGAATTTCTTTTGATGCTCAGCAGTAGCTTATTTGCAATCAGAAAGAAAGGTGCTGTAGATGATGTTACACCTTCCTTTACGTATTATATCTGTATTTTCTATACACGGAAGAAAGTAATATTAACCTTCTCCTTTCTTTGAAATTTCAAGACACTGTTCTTTTCATTTAGTATTTGAATCCCCAAAAGGTTTTTGTATTATTTTAAATGGAGGGGGAAAAAAAAAAAAGAAGGGGAAAAAAAAAGAAGGGAAAAAAAAAAAAGAAGGGAAAAAAAAAAGAAGGGGGAAAACAAAAAGAAAGGGGGATAAACAAAAGAAGCAGAAGTCACATTTGTACTGCCAGCAATCACTGTTCCAGGCTGTTTAGCCAAAGCTGGGGGGATACAAGTCAGGAGAGCTGCCAAACTCGGCAGCCCCATACCTGTTCTAGGTTCCTGAGCTGCTCCCCCAGCTCTCTCCACTCCCAGGAAAGGTGAGATCAGCTGAAACAAATGAAACCTCCTGGAACATCAATTAAAAAAACCCCACAGTTGCATTCTAGACTGCTTCAAAACCTGGGGGGAAAAAAATTAAAGCTAAATCCGAATGCCAGGCAGTCAAACCTGTTAAGGTAATGAAGGATTAAGCCCGGTAGCACAGGCAGGCTGCCCCAGCTCCTTGGCACAGCCCCGCTCTGCTGTGCCAGTGCCCAGCCCCGAGGGGCAGCAGATGGGGAAGAGGAATGATAAGACCACCTAACGCTGCCTCCCTCGCGAAACCGGCGCTATTCTACCACGGAAGGCTGACTTTTTGTGTTCAATCCCGAACCCGTTTTATTTCCCGAGGAGTTCCTTTCAGAGGGGTGGCTAATGAGAAAGGCGCCATAGAAATGAAGAATACAGCTGATTGCATACGCAAATCAGCACGCTCGTTTTCTTCGGGGAGGGGGATTTGCAGATGAATGGGTTAATGATAAAAGCGATTGCTGGCTTTTCTTTCTTTCTTTCTTTCTTTCTTTCTTTCTTTCTTTCTTTCTTTNTCTTTTCTTTTCTTTTCTTTTCTTTTCTTTTCTTTTCTTTTCTTTTCTTTTCTTTTCTTTTCTTTTCTTTTCTTTTCTTTTCTTTTCTTTTCTTTTCTTTTCTTTTCTTTTCTTTTCTTTTCTTTTCTTTTCTTTTCTTTTCTTTTCTTTTCTTTTCTTTTCTTTTCTTTTTTTCCTTCCCCCTCCCAAGCTCCACAGCTGAGCAGCATGGGATGTGAGAGGGGGAAGGATGGTTAGGGACAAGAGAGATTAAAAACTACAAAGCCATTTTGACTGCTTAAAATATTTCTGGCAAGCCTGATAGCACCGGTTGCGGGAGGACCTGCCTGCTTCAGATGTGTCTCCCAGAAAGCCTTTTTTCCTCCAAACCTCCACTTTTGGTTATTTGGGGATGAGACAAAGAGCGAGAGAGGAGCATGCCAGCCGAGGGCACCGAGCAGTTATTCTCCCAGGCCTGGGGTGCTAAAGGGAAGGATGCCTGTGTTGTGAAAGGCTGGAAAGGAGTCAAGAAACAGAGAAATAAACGGAGAAATTAAAAAAAAAGCAGGAGCCGGAGCCCTCCAGAAGCAGTAAACCTTCCCTTCTTTTCTTTACTGTGGTATCTTTGGAAGCTGCTGCTAGGCACAGTGAAAGGGGTTTTTGTCAGAAGCCCTCCCTGCAGATATCCTCTGATCCCTTTGGAGGTATTTCAGCCCCTAACACCGCTGTCACTTTCTCCCCACTGCTCTAACAAAAAAAAAACCCCAAAAACGGGGGGAAAATATAATAGTCATAAATTTCTGCCTGACGGACCCGGCTGCCACCGACAGCCACCCACTGGGGACTTTGGCCAGCACGGACACCCCGCTGACCCAGCGGAGGCCCAGGGCTTTACAAACTGCTTTCATGCCACATTAACAGCCTGCCTGGCAGGAGCAGGATGGAAGAATCCAGCGCCGTCTGATCCCCGGAGCTGCTGCTCTCTCCCACCCTCCGTCTCCCCACGAGTGGAAAGGAACAATTCTTCTCTCTCCCTGCAAAGCGCCGGGGAGAGGGAGGCGAGGAAGCACCTCACCCTCACCCCCTCCTCTACCTCTCCTTCCCTTTGTGAGTTCAGGCAGATAATAGTGAAAGCCAAGGCCCATCTGGGGCTTCTGAGCAGACTTTGTCCCAGTTACTTAGGCTCATCTCTAAGCCAGCTTTAGGCTCCCTGCGGTTTAATGCATCTTTAAGAATTGCCATTCTACCACTCCCTCCCCTGCTCCAGTCCCGCCCGCTCTCAGCCTCCCTCTCCCCCAGTTAAAAATTCTTCACATTTCAATGTCTGTATTTTCATCATCGTTTAGCTCACAAACAGGCCCTCCCCCCTTCTCCTTCACATCCATCCTCCTGCTGAATGAAAACCGGGCCGGAGGAGCTCTTTTCACGCTATTTATTTAAAAACTTTTCACGTTATTTATTTAAAAACTCTCCTTTATGTTTCATATTGAGCCCTCAGTGTGTCAGGCTGCCTTGGGACAGCATGGCAGTGCTCACAAAACCAACACCTTAACATTATCAATGCATTTGAACGTCTCCAAAATTCAATTCTTTTACTTTTATTGTCTCACCTCATGCTGTACAGAATGGTATGCCAGATGAAAAAGTACATTTTCTTGAGGATTATCAACTGACTTTACTTTTTTTTTCCCCCAGTGCTGGCTAGGGAATATTGAAGGTCCAATAATTTTTAAAAGCACCAAGCACATGAAATTAGTGAGAGCTGCTGTCTGGGCTCAGCTCCTCTGAAGAGCAGGCAGAAGTTCAGCATGAAGAAAAGTCCTGTATCGCCTTTATCTGCAACTATTAGCATTTATTTGTAGTAGGCTAGCACCGAGACAGAGACAAATGGAATATATAATGCCCATCCCACTGGTCCCTGATGGGGGCAAGGACAAAGCTGCTCCACGGCCCAGATGAGGCTTGTTCCTTTGTTCTGCCCTGTCTCGAGTGTCCTTTTACAGTGACCTCAGGTTTTACTCTGCTTGTCCAAGGACCTAAAACATCAGTGATCCCCACGGTTTCAGGTCCTGCTCCTCAGGGAACTGGAAAGCACTGGGCAGGCTGTGGACATCCGAGGCAGGAGCCTCTTCCCTGCCCTGCAGGGTATGGCTGCCTGCACCTACAGCTGAAGAGAGAATTTTCAGTTCCAGCTTCCTAAACAGACAAGGCAGGAAGAGGACAGGAAGTAAAACAGCACCTTGAGGATGCAGAGTCCTCCTGAAAGTCATGGCAGAGCAGGGGTAGGGTAGGGAATGGAAGTCCCAGTCCTGGTTTTGAAGATTTTCTTTCCGATCAGGATCACCTCAGTTTCCAGGGAGGGAGACTGGGAGGGCTCGAGCACAGAGGCATCAGACCCTTCAAGGGCAAAAGCTCCACGCTACTTTGAAAAGCCTCATTTCTTTGCCTTAGGAACCTGTGAAGGAAAAGACCTTTCTCCCAGGCACGAAAACCATTTGTATCATTGCACGAATGGCAGATCCACTGAATTCTGAACGCTGGAGAGCCAACACCTGACCACTACCCCTGATCTTCCCTCTCTCACACGGGGTCAGACCTCTGATTCCACGACCTCTTAAGTGACAGAGGCTTTGAGCATGGAATTAATGATGGTAGTAGGTTTCCTCACCAAGCATCACAGGCTCCACTCCAAAGCTGGAGAGCACAGCGGAGCAGAAAAGGTGCTCACGACCCAACCTTAAGATTTGCTTTAGCTGACAAGCGGCTCCTAACAAGTAGGGAAAGAAACCAAGTAATTTGTCTCCCTCCCTTCTGCTGCCCAGCTGCCTGCCTGAAACTCACACAAAGCACCAGCAACTCTGACAAGTCCTAAGCAAATCCCAGATCGAATTTCTCTCCTTCCTCAGCACGAGGGTTTTGACAAGGTTCCCACGACGCTGGCAAGACACATTTGCAAAAACCCCAGCACAGCGTATTCCTCCACAGAGATGAAAAAATGTAATATGCAGATCAGAGAGGATGACTCTGCAGTGGCACAGAACAGTGCAGCTTTCTCTGGATTGACTGACAATGGTGTTTGATGCAGGGCAGAAACTCTGCTGGAAATGCAGTGGATTTGCTCAACAGACCTGATGCCTAAGTCCTAAGAGCTCTTTGTATTCAGGACGGATATGAGCAAAAGGATATTATTCTGAAAATACAGCCATTTCTCGCTGTATTTTCACAGCAAGAGAATCTTCTTGCACACAGAACAAGACTGACAAAAAATGGGAAGATGCACAACTACGAGAGAATTGGGAAAAATTTATTTGGTGCTGTTATGGAAGAGGGAACCTGTAGGAGAGCCCGTACACTCCCTGTCAGAACATGCAATAACAACAATCTGTTTTCTGTCCTCCAGTTGGGAGCTGACTGAAAAGCACCTAACTCCCAGTAACAAATTACGAGCGGTGTTACGGCTGCTTGGAAAACCCCATAAAATCAGGCTGCTATTCACAGTCCCCACATATTTGGTATTGCAAATAAATGAGATATACTCAAGCTATGAGATGGGAAGCTGTCGGAGGCTGCAGTTTCTGGTATGGGGCAGTGGGACAAATCCTCTGAATGGCATTTAGGGGCTCAGATGCTGCCCACAAACCTTTCCCGTGACGAGCCCAGTCACAAAGCACCAAATCCTTGCTGTGGTGGAAATGAGCTTCAAAATTTAAATGTTGAATTTAATTTTCATCAAAATTTAAGGGGTGGCGTTGATTCACACCAGCGATGAGCTGGCTTATGCTAATCTGCAGTCTAATGAGGTTTACCTGCCTGTACAAGTGATCAGTCAATATAAATACAGGACTGTAGGCCTTAAATGAGGCTAAAAGCCATACAAAACAAGGCTCCCAAGAGCATAAGGCCCAAAGTTTGTGAAAGCTTGTGAAAATTTCATCTGCTGACTCCTGTGGGCTCACAAAGAAGGTGCACGGGGGAGTGAGGCAGGTGGGAAGTGCACTAAGAGGCAGGAATTAATAGGTTTGCAAGGATTAATAGACAGGCTGACACGGAGAGGCCGGGGTTTGCGAGCAGCACGGTGCCGCCCGACTCTCGGTGTCACAAGGACTTCCAGAAAAGTGGATGAATGAGCAATTCAGCCTAAAATCAGGCCATGGGCATCTCACAGGCGTCTGCTGGCAGAGCCCTGTGTGGAGGTGGGGAGAGCTGGGTCTCTGCAGGTCTCTGGGCCAGCTGAAGCCCCTCTGTGCAGACGTGTTCGTCCTGGCAGCACACGCTTTGGGCTGGAGAGCTCGTTCCACGTGTGAGCTCCACTCCAGGGAGAAATGCTACTACATGAAACACCTCAGCCAGTGCAGCTGCTTCCACAGCAAGAGCACTCTCTCGGTATTGTTGCCTTCTCCAGCCGCCCAGAAACAGAGACTGGACAGGAGTCAGGGAATAAAGGCAGGGATTTATTTGAAAGGCCTTCAAGGTACACCCTGGGGAGCCAGAGGCTGCTTCCAAAATGGACCCCGAGATGGACAACGAGTCACGAGTTCTTCACACTGTTATAGGTTTGGTCCATTTGTATATCAGCATAAATTCACCAATTAAAACTTTAGCTCTCTTCCATTTCTCCACCTCTCTCCTGGCCCTGGTTTCCACCTTTAGGCCCAGGACAGCCCGAGTGTCCTTGAACAGCTCAGAGAAGCTTTGTTGTGTCTGTCTGGCCTAAGAGAGCAGCTCACGAGCTGCAAGGAACTTCAGAGTTACACACCAGGCGATACAGGATTTGAAAAGTACAGAAGTTAAAACCCAAGGCATCAGTATGGTGGCTTTTTTCCCTAAAAAAGCACTTCCAGGGTAGTTCTCCTAGCAATTCTTAGGTTAACCTTCGCACTGACTCCAGCTTTCACCCAGGACTTTGCACTTGGATTTGTAAAGGCAGAAGAAGCTCCTTTAAAACAAACCACTCTGAACCAATTCTGCCTTCAGGTCGAGCTCTGTGTCTTTGTGGTGTTACACTGCTGGCTGACATTCAGCAGCCGTGGGATGTAATCAGTCCTCCACGTCCAGACACACAAAATGACAAACTGAAGCCTAAACCCAGGAGTATCTGCATCACCTACACACCAAAAGGCAAATAAATGAGGCAAAGGATGGACTGCTGTCGAGACAAAAAACCTCCTTTCCAGATGAGAGTATCTGGGCAAGTGCTAATTATAACCGTGCTTCTAGTTCTCCACCCAAAAAGAAGTGACAGAATGGATTACAGTTGACACCGAAATGCAATGTAATAAACCCCCAATTTCCTCGTAAATAAAATTACAGGAACTCGAAATAATGTCTATCAGCTGCTGACCCTTTGAAATGGGAGGCAGGCCTCAGGTCAGCCTCAGGATGGAGAGAGAAGGAACAGCTTCTGAAGGCAGACCCTGCTCTGAGCACTGGCCCTGCCTCCCATATTGAAGGGAAAAATCCAGTTGGCCATCAATTAGGAAGAGTTCCCACCGAAGCTGCAGAAACTCAAATTCACTGTCAGCTCATTAAACGTGCTAACCTTTGTAAAGGTTCAAATGGGCTTTTCAGGCTTCAGCCCAGCAAGAGAGCTATTCCTGTTGCTTGTTAGATAATTGTCAATTAAGGAATTTAAATGCTACGTGGCAGTGTAAATGAGAAACTAACAGCTCTTCACAATCCAATAAAATCAGATGAAATTAAGTGAAATCAAAATGTTTTACGCGGCATCCCAAATAAGTGACACTTAGGAAAACACATGTGTATTAAAAAAAAAAATTATGATTTCAGAGTCTTTGAGTGGTCCCACTTTCTGGCTGTGTCCACCAAGAAAGGGATGAGATGCCATGCTACATTTCCAAGTGGCAATGCATCAAGCAAGACTTTATAAACCTCTGCTACCTCCTTTAGCCTCCTTAGATTTTGGACTGCTTTTAGGAAATTGGAAGGATCAGCAGAGCAGCACATTTGGCTTAGAGAAACAGAGACACAAAAGGGCAGCTGCAGCACTCTGATACCTTAAAAGAACCCTCATGAGAAAGGTTAGATAGCTTAGCTCGTAAAGATACAAGAAAATTATGAGAAAAACTAGATCAGTTCCTATCTCTGAATCAGGCTTTACTCTAAGGGTGAACTGAGTAATCAAATCAGACAGCAAGGTTATCAGAAGTTCAGTAGTTCCCTTCACATATGACATTGCCCGTGTTCCTGCAGAATATTACCTATTGCCACTTGGAATTTGAAGAGAAAATATCCCGTGAAGAGAAAAGCTGTCTCAGAAACCGGCTCCAAAAGTGTCACTGGCCAAGGAGAACTAGAACCACCCAACTTCTGCCTAAGCAGATGCAGATAAAAATCCACCAATCCTATCCTCAATATTTTTAACTGCTAGAGAGGAGACCAAAGGACATGCCTGCCTCCACCATTCATGTAATCAAGACCAGTTAGTGTTTCTGTTTGCAACAGCCACGAGATGCCACATCAGCAGCATCGCGGAGAGACGGGCTGGCAGAGAGGACAGGCACAATTCCAAACCCTCACACAGCTTTTCCTGGTTTCATCACCCCAGGGAGATGCCTCTGCGTAACAAGAACAGGTCCGGGGCTGCCAGTTTTCAACGACTACTGTCCTTCAGGACCCAGGCATGCCTGTCACCTTAGGCAAATAATTGCATGTTCCAGCAGTCTCCTCTGCTTCAAAACCTGTACAGAAGCCAGCGCTCTGCCTGCTGAACTCGAAATGAAGACGTATGATTCAAGCCCCACAGTCAGTCAGGAGCCACGGCAGCAGGCTCTGGTGGTTTATTGCCTCCCTGGAAGCTGGAGGAAGAAGACCTGATTTTCCCAAACCCTTTTCCGACCTGCTACGTGCAAAGCACGCCCCCTCACCCTCCAGCTCTGTATCTCTCCTCCTGCCTCTGGTCTATTTAATTTGGAGGTTGGTTCTGCAGAGGAATCTCCTGGTGCACCCAACCACCAGGACCACCTCTTATCCGGGCTGTGGTTGCTCCTGCCAGTCTCGGTGCAACCGCAGGAACACCATGCAGAAGGTGCAGCATGAGGGAGCAAACTCAATCAGCTGCCTCAGACAGTAATGTAGGTACCAGCTGGCAAATGGAAAGTTGTTAGAGAACTTCACAAGGCAGCAGGACAAAGGACTCTGAAATCTCTTCTTCTGCACAACTCGCAGCTTAGCAGTGGGGAAAGGAGTCAGTGAGTTACTGGAGTTAGTTTTATTTTCAGTGTTTGACACGCAGCATCTCTTCGGTCTGGACGTCTGGCTTCTTGCCTACAACACCTAAGACTGCCAAGCAGTCTCTCATCCTTGTGTTGGATAAACCTAAGACAGCTTGGCTTCCAAGACCAGGAGGTGCACTGAGTGCACAATAATTGGAACAGTTTTGGGGTACACCCCCCAAAACCACCTCAAGCTCCCGCTCCGTAACGGGGCCCTTCGCCCTCCCTGTGCCTTTTGTACCTTCCTTACAGCCAGCTGCTCCCAGTGCTACCACCAATGTTCTTAGCACTGAAACTTTGCTTTGCTGTGCAGTTTACAAGCAGATCAATACACCATTTTCCCTCCCACCAGAGCACCGTGCTGCCTTTAGTGCACCTTTAGTGCCTGCAGCAGCAGGCCACAGAGGCAGGGAAAACCAGGGGGAAAAAAAAAAAAAGCCCAGGAATCCACTTGATGGAAACAACTCGTTAATTGGAGCGAGTTCTTAATTTCCTCTCAAGGGACCCAGGAGCTGTGTCACTGGCAGGCTGGGGTGGGGCTGGCAGGGGCCGTGCCAGGGCTGCAGGGAGCCTGCGAAGGTGACTCGGCACTCTCAGTGCCACCAATGCCCCTGCATTAATCCTGCCATCTGCTCCCACAAAAAAAAAAGGTGAACGCGCTTATCGTGGGAAGTTCTTGATTTTCATGCTGGCTGAGTGGCTGGCTGCTGCGACCCAGCACGAGCCGTGGGATTGATGCAGCTGACAAGGCCCTAAAGCTGGCACAAAGCCCCTCTCAGAAACGGCCGCCGAGATAAGGCTGTCAGGCCAATATGATTAAAAAATAAATAAATCAAGGAACCCGAAGCGATTCCATATACTCTTCCCCAATCAAGCGTACAAGAACAAGGTTGCCAGCTCTCTTAGGGTGGCCACGGAGGAAACGCTGCGGTGTTTGCAAACCCCAGTTTGTCAATCCTTTTAGTGCCAGCAATAAATACGGAATCCACAGGACAAAGCCCCAAAAGACCCTTCGTGCACAGATACATCCCACAGCCACAGTGACTGGCAAGCAGAGGCTCACACTCCAACCCGGCCACGCTGGCATTGATCCACGCTGGACTGGGACTGCAGGTGAGACTCCACTAGGCTGAAATCATGCCTGGCATCCAAAGGCTGCCCAGTGCTGGCCAGACAGCACCCAGCTGACCAAGGCTGGAGTCTGTGCCAAGTATTTTGATGTATTAAAAAAACCCTTTTTCTAATCTTCTCACGTGCAGCGTGGCACCAGTCCCTGCAGGTTACACATTTTGGTGGACAACACCTGGGGGTGCCCTGGGCCTGGTGAGGACGGTTTGATAGCAACAGATGGAAACAGTTTACTTGGAAATTCAGAGCAGCAGCGTTAACCTGGCTCCACTCAAAACATTTCCTCGCCAGCTTTTTAAAGCAGGATGCACAGGGAGCACTGAGACTCAGCAGCTGGAGGAGGGGGCAGGAGAATCAGCTCAAAGCTAAGGCTGAGGCTGTGGCTAAGAAACTCCAAAGTGCTTGCTCTCAAGTTTGTTTTCCTCCTGCCTAAGTGGATTTTCATCCCACTCATTGAAACCTGTGACTAGAAACTTGGATTTCCTGACTACACATGAAACTGGCCGTTGGTTTGTGTCCCCTCCTAATGGGGCAATAAGTGTCCCCTCCTAATGGCAATAAAGGCTGTGGAACGCTGATGCCTCATGACCAGTATTATAAATGCCAAATCAGGTAATATAAGCTGAAATTAAACTGTGACTTCGTACTCAGCTTCAACAGTTACAGATAATGCCCAGCAGCAGCCCCACACTACAAACCATGCAGGATGTCTCACACTATTTGCCACTGGTTTGATTCTGTTTGATTTCTCCTTGATATTCCCGGACACACAGATATAGGGCCTTCAATGGCACTTCCTCCTGCTATCAGCAGGGATGCCAAAATTCTCCTGAAAGTTACTTGAATTAATTACAAATACTTCACGAAAGTAATATTGTTTCGCCTTTGCAACAAAACCCCAACTAAATATTCTGTGGGCTGCCTTTGTTATTATCCAGCAGGTAAATGCTGAGAGAAACAGATGTGGCTTATGCTTGGTTGGAACATTTCTGTAAGAAGCTTAAGTCAGGAGTCCCTTAAAGAACTGAACTGGCCCTGCACAAGAAAGTATTTGACCTTATCAATAAGGTCAAGGATTCAGTGAAAGATTACAAGAAAACAACAGGTCTAATAGGTTCAGGCAGAGGTTTCTGTGCCCACGATCAAACTGGACAAACTCTTCTGCAAAAAACTCCCTGTTCAAGCAGGACCACCAAATTCCACCTTTCCTAAAAACTTAAAAAAAAAAAATTAACTCGCACCCCCATAATTTTTTACCAGCTAAGATACTTCCCAGGAAATAAGTGAAACTGAAAATCAGGAATTAATCCAACAATTAATTTTTATGTTGGTCAGTGGGACCTGTAAATCATGATGTGAACCGAAGATACTTCTGCAGTACCCAGACATTGCTGTATCTTTACTTTCTTCATCTTGAGAAACGTATAATTATCAGTCTCTTTAGAGAACAACCATACAGCAAAATTCAACAAGGTAACTCACTGGGTGGCTTTACAATTAAAAAAAAAATTTTTTTTTCGTTCTTTATCTATGGATTCAAAGGTTGTAAAAGCAATTAAACTAACAGAGACTCAGCTGCACTGACAGTCACATTTCCTTCAAGGATTCACAGTGAGATCGGTTTCTCCATCCTTGAACACACGAACATGTTGCTGGTTTATATTTGCTAATCAAGTTCCCTTCTTCATTAAATTACTGACTTGTAGGAGGTTAGAAAGATGAAATAACTGCCCAAGGCAGGAAAATACTCGTAAGATACTATACAAGAGAAGCAGGAAAATAAGAGAAAAATGTATCTGTGACTGGAGCACGACAAACCACTCACATTCCTGTCAACCTCGGGCTATAAGAGCCTGGGAAAATTGCAGCACTGTAGCTGGGTACAATTTTCCTGATAATGCTGGCTGTGACAGGAAAAAAAAAGAGAGGTTTTACAGGGGAACTGGGAAATAAAATGAGGTGTAGGTGCAGATTGGTAAAATCAGCCCTGTGGATGAATTTTGAGGGTGGGTCAGTACTTGGCACAGCCTTTCTTAAAGCTTTGGAGAGCTTTTCACCCCTCTAATATCCCAGGGGCAGGGGGGTCTTTCATCTCCTGTCTTGTCTGGCATCTCCTCGGAGACACTCACTCCAGGGGAAGAATACAAGGGCTGGAGAGGCACCATCAGAATAATTTAAGCCTTTGAGAATTTTAAGTAAGTGGGTGTTATTTTCTGTAAGTTAGTACAGTTTATCTCAGCTGATGTCAAGGGAGTTATCCCGGTGAAAAAGGGTGAGATGCTGAGTTCCCTGTTTTATTCTGAGGGCTGACTGACATTGCTCATTTGTTCTCTCTGGACATTTGAATTCCCAACGCATCTACGAAGAAACTCCACATTTTGAGTCGTTATTTTCTTCTTTTTCTTTGATCTTTGGAAAGAGGGATTACTTTTTTTTTTGCTCGTCTGACTGGACCATCTGCTGATGTTGCAGGAGGGCATGTGTTGGTATTAATAAACTCTATATATTCATGTAATAATTTTGCTTGGGAACCCAGCTGAATTTGTTTAGCCTGGTCTCAGTATGATGCTGATATTCAGAGGGGAGAGCCATAAATGCTTCTCCGAGTCTGGCTAATGAAATTTTAAAAAAGAATTTTATTTCAATCAGGACGACTGCCGTGGTTTTGCCTGGGAAATAGCAACTTGCAAAAATGCACTCAAGAGGGATGTAGGAGGTTTAAACAATGCCAGATGTGAAAGCCTTGTTTTAGCCAATGACCTGCCAGGCACTTCCCAACCTCAGTAACAATCTTCAAGGACAACAAAGCCCACAGGATGAAGGAAAAATTACATTGTGCATTTCTGAGAGGCACACACACATGCAAACCACTGTCTGTGCCCCATTCTTTGATGCAAATCTCAAGAGTTCTTGCTTTCTTCTCTTAAAATCTTCTGTCCCTCTAGATCCAAGGCCAGCTCAAGTCTCTCCAAAAAATAATTAAAACCATAAATCATTTTGGAGTCAAAACAAAAACCGGCAGGGAATAAGGAGGTGAAACTGCATCTCCAGCTATTTTTCATTCAGGAGAACTGAGAGACAATGGGATAAAACATGGCAAAACTTTTCATCAGCCAGGCTCGGCTTCGCTGAGACTCATTATGGCTTTTGGGTTGTCCACCTGGATAAGCAAACACCTATAAATGAAGCAACTGTGACATCTGCTTTCCCGGTGGGACAGACATTTGACGTCAGCCTGATTCCTAGGGCACCCACACGTGCTGTCAGTGAATTCTGCAAGCTGTACCCCAGGTCCCTTTCCCAAGGGAGAGGTATTTTGTAACTTGTTTTCCTCCCGCCACGGGGATGAAAGGACCAAAGCCCACTGGCAGTGAAGAAAAGGCCACCCCCCGGCACTCCCGGCCTCATCCCGAGCCACAGGGCTCTCCAGGGAAGCAAGGAAGCCTGCTCTGACTTTCAGGTGTCTTTTTAGCATTTCTTTGTCCCTTTATCCTGTACCTTCACAAGCTTTAGAAGCCCCCATGCTTCTGCCTCCTAAATGTTCTTTAATTTCTGCTGTGCAAGTTAAAAGCCAAAATAAAAGCACGGAACAGTAACCAGAGAGGGGACACAACAGCACGAAGCCAGTTTAGTCATTCTTATCTCATTGTGGTCAAAATCATAGCTCTGTATCTGTTCCATAAGACATGGAAAAAACCAGGACTAACTCTGCCAAGAAATTTTCAGACAATTTCATGTTAAGGATAAGGCGATTCAATTTACCGAAGCAAATCTTTCTGGTTATGTTGGTATTTTGAGTGCAAAGCTATAAACCAAAACCTACTAAGAAAGAGTTACTGTTGTATAATTAATGCTCCAAAGAAGAAAAATATTTATGCTAAGGGGTGACGTTAACTGCATTCCCACTTGAGTATGTTATGGTACAATCTTTAATTACATGCTTGCATTTCTCAAACATCCATTACAAGCTATCTTCTGCAAGACACGACGCGTGTGTATTATTGGGCTGAACAACACGATAATATATCAAGAGAGACTGCAAGAATTGTTTTCCAGTTATCACAACAGAATGCCAACTCCCTTCCACCTCAGACTTGCAGCCAAACCGATGAACCGTGGCAGTCCTCCCACGCAGGCCAGCTCGGAGCAGGAACGCCTTAACCTGAGGGATTGTATTTCCAGAATTCTACAAGCAACAGGAAAAAAAGGGAAATAACGCAGCTACAAAGAGGACTTGCTACTGATACAGCTGCGGTGGAAGCGGGGATTCACACGCCACTTTCAAGTACACCCAAGAAAATCCAGGATTTTCTGTACTGGATATATGCTCTCTCTTCGTATCACTCCAGAAACTTAAGCTGACTGCACTTAATTCACTTGAGAACCCAAGTTCTCAAGTTCTCAACCCAAGTTCAGCAGCCTTCAGCTGAGCTTTCAGACGGACCCAGGTTTAGCAAAGTACAAATTCCTGCTGGATTGTCCTATGGAAGGCTGTGAAGGAGCTCTGCGGGGCTAATTAACATTTAGGCGAGCCCTCACACACACAATTATAGGTGTACATCAAAGTTTAGTGTCTAAAGCAGCAAAGCTGGTATTTCACTGGGAGGGCTCCGAGCCCAGCTGGCTGCCCTGTGCTGCTCTGTCACTGTGGGCACTGCAGGCCGAGCCTCAGCAAAGCTTTCCAAGGCTCCAGAAATTCAATATTTCTCATTATTCCCTCGATTATTAGAGGAGGGCCGGGGGGAAAGGATTTGGGGCAGGTTTTGGGTTACACCAGACTTGACACATCACAGCAAAGGGCTCAGCAAACACTTTTGTGGGCGTGGGGAGAGAGTTTTGAGCTCACAGCTAACACTGATTAAACGTATTACATCTAAAATCCCGCTCCCATTTTGGATTACACCTTGAAATTATGTTGGGACCTCCTGTGGAGATCTGCCTCACTGAGGGAAGGCAAAGAGTCTCCTCAGACAGAGCTCTGAATTCCAGTGCTTTTCATTCCAACACTGAAGTGGGAGGTTAGCAATTCCACTGGCAGGAGACTTGTGTTGCCTCACTTCACACTGTTTCTGGGTTCAACGGGAAACTTGGGTTTGGACGTGCTTTTGTTTTTGTGAAATGGCTCATTTTTTTGGGACATCTATTTACAGAGCACTGGGGGTCATATCATTACTATTTCTCCTCTGTGCAACGCGCTGCTCAAAAGTCACTTGTATTAGAGCATACAACTGGAGAGAAAGGCAAAGAAGAAAGAAACATTAATATTTTTTTATAAAAAAAAAGACTTTTCCCTTACCTGTATGTTTCCGTTTGTAAATGAAGGGAAGAAGAACAGAAGATCCAGCAAGTGAAAGATCCATCCAGTGAAAACATGGAAGAGAAAAAAAAAAAGAAAAAAGAAAAGATACACCGTTAATTCAGAAAAGGGGGTTTATTTAACACAGCTTGGTGCTGTAAAGAGCAGAGGCCTGAAGATCTTGCCCGCTGTCTCTCCACAAACTAGATCACATACACTGGATCTCAGAAGGTGTAAACTCATGGCAGAATCCCCCTTCAGGGTTGGGACAGAGAGTTTATTTTATGGCTGAGGACACAATTTGTTGAAATGAGCTTAAATTGCGGAGTGTGGCAGTTTCTTTCTCACAGCACCACGAAAGCCTGGTCAAAAGTATTTACTTTGTTGAATACACTTCAGATCAGCAGCATCCTGAAGATGATGATATTTTTGGCGTGTCTTTTTGTGCGTTCTAGCCATTTTAAGATTAAAAAAAAAAGGCAGAACAAAACACTTTGGCAGGAAAAAGCAGTGTTTTTATCTCTGAAGAAGGCCCTTACTTCTCTGTTTAAAGGTCTCTGTGCTCAGAGAGAATTAACACTTATTTACCATCAGAGAACGCTTTCAAGGATCCTCAAGTAGATTTCTCCTCTTTCCACACGATGAATTTTAAAACCACGGAACAAAACCAGGCAGACAGGACTGTCTTCTCCAGAAATTCCTCCTTTCCCTCCCTTCACCCGCCCTCTCACCATAACCCAGGAAAAGGCCGGGATGAAAGCCTGCACCTCAACTAAGCCCCTGTCTGCAGGAGTCAGGCCGAGTTTCAGTTCCTGCACTGTGCACAAAGAGAAGCCATTAGAAAGCCCGGGGGTTACAGGGAAAGGCACTGACAGGTTCCTTTTAATTAGGCTGAAAACGAACTCGGTGAGAACGCCTTGTCTGTATCAATAGCTCTAATTGACTGCTCTGAAGACAGACAGAGCAAATAAAGCAGGGGGCAATTATTGTCTGTGACAATTTGATTGACAAGCTTGTCCCCCGGAGGAGAATCCAGAGAGCCTATTGTCCAGCAGAGCCCCCAAAATAAAGCAGTGGCTTTCAGAGGGCTCCAGTAAAAAGCCCAGTGGAGGCCTGGGAGGTTTGGCATTCTGCTGCTGGGCTAACAGCCATGCCAGCCAGGGAGGCACCAGCACGGCCCAGGTGTGCTCACTGGGCAGGGGGAGAGAGGCTGAAGAGCAGAGAGAGAGAGGCTGAAGAAGCTCCAGCTTCAGCCCTGGGCAGGAGGAGCAAAACGAGGACAGAGGAGGAAGACGAGGACAGATGAGGAAGGCGCTGCCTCGCTCTCCCTGCTCTACGCTCCTTGCAGGGCAGCGGATTTTCAGTTCAGATTTTCGGTTCAGCATCGTGGCCTGTCTTGAGAGAGAGCAGTGCTCGAGTGGGCCAGAAACAGATGGAAAGCCACCGAAAGGGATGGTGATGTCCAATCCAACACAGCAGGCAGGGAAGAGCTGCTACCCACGCTCGTCTTCCAGACCACCGAGCACAACCCAAACGAACGCAGCACATATTTTTGAACGGCGCCTTTCGAAGCTGTTTCAGCAGAAGCTCAGAGCCCCCCAAAGCACTGTGCTACCTGCCAGGTGTCACACAGCCAAGCCGAGGGCCCCCCAAAAAGACCACGAGAAGTTGGCAGGGCAGAAACAGGAGGGAGAAAGCACCAGTTAGAAACAAGCTCGACAGGTAACTTGGAAAGAACAAATACAGACGCCTCAGTGCTGCCCACTTGTTCAGCCACTTTCAAATTTCTTTCACTTCTAAAGAAACATCACTAAGGAAAAGTTTCTCTACCAGCTGCTGGCCACACGTGTTTTCTCGCTATGAAGACTGAATGGGTGTGTTCAGGGAACAAGAGTGAAAATGAAAGGTCAGTATTACTGGAGGTATGAATTTAGTTTTGAATTGTTCAACTATTGAAGCAATTACTTGGCTTCTTATGGAAACTTATGATTTCACCCTCATTTTATTTTTAATATCAAGACAATTTCATTAGAAATTCCAAACCACTTTGCTAAGAATATTCCTGTTCTCCACATCAGTTAAAAAAAAAAAAATTTCTTTGGGCAGTTTTATTGAAGAACGACCCTTCAAACCACCAGGTTGTTCTTTCACCCGGAATCCCAGAGCACAGGAAAAAGTCCCGACATGGAGCAGCAGCCTGCTTCCAGGAGCAGTGCTGGGACATGGTATGGGGCCAAACCCCAGTGGAGAGGAACAAAAGACATTCATCAGTTCCAGCCTGTCACTGTGTGTGACAGCAGCAGCCAGGGCTCGGTGCGGGCAAGTACGGCACACTTGGAGAGGGAGAGGCAGCACCTCTGAGACCTTATAATTTAAATATCCGAGACAAAGGATGAGTGGGAAACGGAGCGGCAGGCACGGAAAAGCAGGCCGGCGGCAAAACCCGCGAAACCCCACGGCTGTCCCCACCTCAGGCTCGGTGTGTGACCACCGAGGGGCAAGCAGCCCGTCCAGTGTCACACGCCGGGTCATTTCCACTCTGGGAAGGGAAAATAGAGCCGGGCTGGTTTTGCTTTTCCCGGGCACAGAGGCACCTGGGGAGCCGCAGCACCCCCGAGGCCGGCGAGCCGCACTTCAGAGCTTCCCTCGGTGAAAAACGAGTTCACTCTCCTGTGAGAATTTAACAGTTTAATAAAAAGACAATAAGGGACAAAAACAATAAAGCAAAACTTACAGCGCCAGGTACACCCCTGG